>JBBPKN010000472.1:0-38918 GCA_038089275.1 Pulveroboletus cf. rosaemariae
AAACTATTATAAAAGTGCCCATGTTTTTGGTTGAGTTATTTTTTAATTTTTGTTCTGTTTTAATTTTAGCAATTTTTTAATATGATTTTAAAAACTAATTTTTTAGCATGGTTTTTTTTTTCAGGATCTAGATTGTTTTTTAGATCTAGAAGCTTTTTTACAATCTTGAAAACCTTAATATTTCCCATATTTTATTTATTCAATCTCCATTTTGATATAAAGTAGTACTATTTATAGTGGTTTAAAAAACTATCTGCATATTTGTGTGTTTTTCACTAATGGCAATGGCATGCAATAATACCTAACTCTAACTCTATAATGTTAGTATATGAAATAAAGATCTTGCTTTTGGCTTTTAATGATTCAGAATTTAAAAAATTTGATTAGGATTTAATTAAAAAGCAGCCATTTAAAAATGGCTGCTTATTTAGATAGTTTTTTGGCTTTATGATAAGCAACAAAACTATTGCAATATCTAATTTCAATGTAGTATATGAAATGCATTGCAATTACACATGAAAATTTTATTTAACTTTAATAAGATTAAATATAGTGATTATTTGTTATGCACTAGCCTGGCTATGCATCTACTAACTCTAATCCAACCTTAATATTGTGCCAGATTTAAAATTGAAGTAATTAAATAGTGAGGCAAAGAAAAAACAGAGTACTTAGAGGGAAGAAGAATCTCTGAGGAGCCAGAGAAATTCCAAATGCCTTGTATTGGCTAAGACAGTATAAAATAACAGGTAATCAAGGCTAGAGAGCCTTGAGCAATGAACTACTGTCATATTCTGTAACTTAAACTCAATTCTGAAACACTAACTAGTGTTGATCTTCCTAGTGGGCATTTCTGTGTGCACTATCCTTGAAACTAGAGCTAAATAGTGCCTTTAAACTTAGAGGCACAAGAACTAGGCAAAGAATAAAAAGAAACTTGGACTTGAAAAAGCTACAAGGACTCAAGTGCACAAGACTGGAAAGTCCCAGCTTGCATGCCCTGTTTATATAGGCTACAACTATGTGCACAGACCATGTAATATGGGCTGGCCCTAAACTAGTGTATAGTAAGCAGGCCAATGGTAAAAAGAGAGTAAGGACCTAGAAATATATATGTGAAACATAAAGTGTGATCTTATAGCCTAGACCAGTCTAGACCAGTGAAATGTGAAGATGTGAAATAGTGAAAGGGTAAATTAGTGAAGAGGTGAAATGGTTACATGTTGTGACAATGTGAAGAGTGAAGATGATATTAGAAATGCAAAAAAAAATAATGTATAAAAAATATATATTATAATAAATTCAGACCCAGCTTACACCTAGTCTTCATATTCCATGCTTGTTGCTATATTTACCCAGTCATCAGTACAGGCTCTTCTGGCCCTCTACTACCACTTCATATTACTTCAGCTACAATTACATTTCTCTTGCCCAGTCATTAGTATAGGCTTCTCCAGTCCTTTGTTTCCTTTTTACCCTAATTCTAACTTTAGCTCTGTTTTTATTCACAGTTACATAGTATCTTAATTTTCACTTTGTCTTCTCCAGATGACTTCATCACAACTCTGTACCTTGTCCTACCCTTAGTTTCTGTTCCTGTTTCTTGTTCTCCCTCACCTCTTTCCATCATCATTCAGTTTTAGTCTGACATTATTTGATGTTATCTTCTCTGATATCTCTATTCATATTCAGGTTGCATTGGTGTCTGCCTTTACTTCTAAGACAACTCCTTTTACAACTCCTTTTCTCCAAGGTATAAGTACAGTAGTTCTATATTCTGTATCTTAGTTTAAAGATTGACAAAGAACACCCTTGTCTTGACTTTGTTGTTAAAAACTAAACCCTTGTTGCTACATAAATGAAACCCTTATTGTGGGGGTATAAACTCCAGAGGTTTTCAGAAATGTCTGAAGGTTTCTGGAAAAGAGTTGAGAAGGGCTTTGTTGATTAAATAGGACTTGGCTTCACTTTATGTGGTGCATCCTTGCATAGCTCAGTGTCCTGATTTACAAGAGAGTCAGAGGTAGAGAAGAGAGCAGTCTTAGCTCTCAATATGAGAAACAGGCAAGACAAGAAGCATTAAGCCTAGTTATAATAAAAGCAGATCCTTAGGACTCCTTTAGAGAGGTTATTTAGGCCTGGAGAGATTCTGGAGTCAACCAGCAGATCAAAGAGTAAGCTGGATAGCTGTTATGAATGTAACATTTGCTAGCAGAAGAGTCACATGACAAGCACATGACCATGAGACATCTTTGCCAAAACAAGACAAACCCTAGGATATGGTTGAGTTGTTATATCAGAGTTTCCCCTTGGGTTTAGGCACAGCTTATAGGGTTAAATCTAGTATCTCAGATGACAGATGAGAGTCAGATCTGATCATGGCAGATCTCTAGATGGGATCTCCTTGGCCTCATGGTAGAGGGTATGGTTTAATCTCTGCTTATCCTAGACCCTTAACTTCCATTCCACACTGCCTCTCCATTTTACATATCTTATATGCATGGCCTATTGGTCATATTCTCAGTAAGCACACCCTATGCCCTATTCCTTATTTAGTGTTTCCCTATGCCCTGGAGGAGGTCTGTGTGCATATGGACTTAGTATAAATAGCAGAGTAGTTCCTTGATTTCAGCTCTCCAGCCTTAACCACTTTGTTATCTTGTACATCATCTAGTGCCTTACCAATACAGGCATTTCCCTCCTAACTAAGTGCTATGGCTCCTCAGGCCTTGCTACACTGAGTCCATCACACCATTCTCTTATTCTATTCCAACTGAATCTGACAACAAAACCAACATACACTCTCAAGGCAGACTATTTAGAGTTAGAACAGGTTATTCAGAGATTGATACTGTAATACTTGGTTAAGGCTACTTCTTACTTGACCAGATGCAAGTGTTTGTTCAGACTCCAAGCTCATTAATGTCTTTGAGGTTTCAATGATGAAAAAAGAATTTATACTGTCTAGCAAAATGAACTTCACATATCATATTTTGACACTGACATTGGACCTGGGCATGTCATTAAACTGTTCATGGACCTAAGCAAGTTCTTAAAAGATTTCAGCAACATCTAGTGTCATTAAAAAGCTAGGCAACTTGGTAAAACACCTCAGCATATCTAATGTCATTAGAATCTGGGCATATCTCAAAAGGGCCCATTTTTTTAGTTCTAGGGGATGCCTTGGAACACTTTCACATGGACACAAGCCTGTTGGCCACTGTAGTTCACATCTGGGTATCATCTAGTGCCCATCCCTTCTTGTTGCAGTTTATGAATGTCATATAACCCTTGTTACCAAATACAGAAATCAATATCATCAAACCATTATACAACAAATATTGTTATTGTTATGAACATAACATTTGGATGCACAAGAGTCACATGACAAGCACATGACCATGAGACATTCTTGCCAAAACAAGATAAACCCTAGAATATGATTGAGTTGTTTATTAAGAGTTTCCCTTTGGATTTGGGCACAGCTTAGGGTTGAATTTAGCATCTCAGATGATAGCAGCATCTCCTGATCTAATCTCTGATGAATCTGGATCTCAATCTAGATAAGAGTCAGATGTGATTGTGGCAGATCTCTAGATGGGATCTTCTTGGCCTTATGGTAGGGGGCATGGTTTAATCTCTGCTTACCCTAGATCCTTCCCTTTTATTCTACATAGCCTCTCCATTCTACATCTCTTATATGCATGGCCCATTGGTTATAACCCTTTACCTTCACCCTATGCCCTATTCCTATTTATGGTAATATTCTGGGGAGACTAGGTGGTCTGTGTGCCTCTGGCTATAGTATATATAGTAGATAGTTCCTTGGTTAAGGCTCTCCAGCCTTAATCACCTGTTATCCTTATACTGAAACCATACCACCTCCAATACAGTCTCTTTCCCTCCTAACTAGTGGTAATGGCTTCTTAGGCCTTGCTAGTCTAAGTCCATATACTGTTCTTCATTCTATTCAATCCAAATCTGACAACAAAACCAATGCACCTCATCAAGGTTGACCATTTAGGGTTAGGATGGATCATTTAGAAGATTGACACCATAACAGTCATAGACTGTCATTAATTGTTTTACTGTCCAAACCAAAGTATCAAAGAGTGAAAGGCTTAGTTGCACACTAGAAGCTTTAGGGAAAGGTTTATCAAATTGTCCAGTTGTGAATATTCACTGCAAACCCTCTTATTGATATTGCATCACTATAGAAAATCGGGAACCTCTGTAAAGTCCTCTGGTAGGATGAAACAAGTTAAAAGAATGTATACAAGTTATAGTCAATTATTGACTTTGAAAAGTACACAAGAAAAAAGTAGAAGTTAGAAATCCATTGTTTCAGGCTTTAGATTCACTTTGATGAAGTCATGGATCTGGAGTATGAATTTCATTTGCCAGTATCATCAAACTGGTTTATCAAGAAGTAGATCAAAGAAGCTAGCAGATTCTGTTGGAAGACAGTTCAAGGAAGTTGATTGAGAAAGCCTTGAATGAGAAACAATCAAAATAAGACTGAGGACAATCTAGGAAGTATTGGCTTTTAGGTTGAACAGACCATGATGTTTATAAATGAAGATTTTAGATCTGGAATCAGGTGTCAAGACTAGAAAGGAAGATCAATGATCATGACAGGTGAAGACATCTAGCTAGCCTGGAGGATATGTGAAGATTTACTCTGATCAAAGTCAAACCTTAACACTTGATAAAGGATCAAGAAGAGTCTGTAATGACTATAAACTATATAAGTCTGAAATGACAGAAAACTATCAGAGTCTTTTAGTAAATGAAATCAGATGAAAGTTGAGGTCACATCTAGGGCCTTGATGAGTAGAAAGGGAGTAGTTGAAATGAGAAACCAAAGTCTTCAAGTATGCTGTGTTTATTCAGATAAAGCAGAAACAAGCAATCAAGTTCTGTGAAGAAGAATTCAGAAGAATCAAAGAAGATCAAGGATAATGACCATCTTGTCAGGATAGGATGGATCTCCAAGTCTTGGAGATTGGAAGGATATTTAATGGTTTACTCTTTGAGGATTCAGAGTTTTGATTTACAGATATTCAGAGAAGTAAGACCAAGTTGAAGAATCAGTTAGGAGAATTCTAGCAGGAAGTTCAGGTGGTTTAGTCCATCATTCAACTGATTGAAGATTATCAAGAAAGTCTATTTGCTAGAAGTCACCCCTGAAGAGGAGATAATGATTGCTTTCAACACTTGGTTATGCTATTCAGAGAATGTTTAATGAAGAAAATAGTCAAATGCAAGGAAGACAAGTATTCAGCCATGGACACAAAGAGAAGTGGTTATATCTGTGGATACAAAGAGAAGCAGATCTGAAGAAAGTCATTTTCAGAGTTGAACAAGCATTGATAGACAAAAGAAGATTTATCTCTGAGTAGAAAATGATTGCAAGGAGTTCAGAAGAATCTGAAATGATTTAAAACTATAGAGGCAGTTCTATATCTGCATTATCAAAAGTAATTTCAGGAAGAAAATTGACAAGTACAAGTTGAAGAAGATTCACAGTGCCATGATTCTAGTTTTGTTCATCATTAACTGGGCATCAAAGAGCAAAGAGTATTTGACATGGAAAGTTGATGAGTATTTCAACAAGAATCCATTTACAAGTTGCAATCAAGAGTTCAATCAGGGAAGATATGAAAGTTAATTCACTGTCATTGCAAAGAAGAACACTGGCTGTCCATTGATCTATTCCCTGTAGGAAATGATATGGATGAAGTAGCTGCAGAGAGCTTCTTAATACCCAGGAGCAAAACAATAATCAGAAGTTATTCAAATGAGCTCAAGAATGTGGTTTTCAAGAATTGGACTGAAATATCTTTAAACTATTTGTTTTCAGAGTTTAGATAAGAAGAAAGGTTAAGTAAGTGAAAGCTAATGATGATGCAGTTAGTCTCCATATGGAGCAGTTAGTCATCTAGGCAAGTAACTGAAAGATTTAGTATTTGAGTCACAAGCATCCTAAACAAGACTTGAAACTGTTTTGGTGTTATGGGTTATCCTACAAAACCCTTAGTCTGCAACAACTTCAAACTACAATATACAGGTCTAAAGAAGATTTAGCAAGTAATCACAAGTATAAAAAGTCAGAAGGCAATCAGGCATATCTCTATGATGAACATTGTCAAGAATTAATCAAGATAGTACTCAAGCAAGTGTAAAAAGTTAGAAGGTTATCAAACATACCTCTGCAAGAGTCTAGAAAGTTATCAAGATTGAATATTTTCAATGGATTGAGTCCTTAATATGACTATAAAAGGTTTTATTTCAGAGTTTTCAGAGGCAGTAATGCAAAAAGCTATATAATCAAACTTCTAGGTCATATCTTCAATAATTCTGCCATTCCTTGTTCATTCAGCAAACCACCACTCAGTTATTTATTTGATTTGAGATTTGTTGAAACAAGAAGCCTGGTTGAAACATACCAGTTTATCAAGAAGCAAGAAGAAGTTTTGTTGCAAAAATCATCAAATTTTTTTCAAACAAAAGTAATTGTTTCCATTGAGATTGCATGCTCACTTTGATGCATATTTCATTGGGATGATGAAATCTGAAGAGGGGATAGTAGAGAATAGGTGAACATAGTGAACCTCCTTTTCTAGAAAGAATTCATTCAACAATGAAGGGCAATATTCAAGAAAGAATATTTTTTTGCACTTTTCAAAACCTCAGAGTTTCTTAGCCTATGCCAGTTTTCTTTTTCTTTTTCTATTTATTTCAGAGTTTCAGAGTTGCAATAAGACTGTATTTCAATGACAGGTTTTCAAGATCTTAAATGAAAAGGCAACAATCTTTGGCAATCCAGGAGTCTTGCCCTTGAAGAGGGGATAGTGTTATGAATGTAACATTTGCTAGCAGAAGAGTCACATGACAAGCACATGACCATGAGACATCTTTGCCAAAACAAGACAAACCCTAGGATATAGTTGAGTTGTTATATCAGAGTTTTCCCTTGGGTTTAGGCACAGCTTATAGGGTTGAATCTAGTATCTCAGATGACAGATGAGAGTCAGATCTGATCATGGCAGATCTCTAGATGGGATCTCCTTGGCCTCATGGTAGAGGGTATGGTTTAATCTCTGCTTATCCTAGACCCTTAACTTCCATTCCACACTGCCTCTTCATTCTACATACCTTATATGCATGGCCCATTGGTCATATTCTCAGTAAGCACACCCTATGCCCTATTCCTTATTTAGTGTTTCCCTATGCCCTGGAGGAGGTCTGTGTGCATATGGACTTAGTATAAATAGCAGAGTAGTTCCTTGATTTCAGCTCTCCAGCCTTAACCACTTCATTATCTTGTATATCATCTAGTGCCTTACCAATATAGGTATTTCCCTCCTAACTAAGTGCTATGGCTCCTCAGGCCTTGCTACCCTGAGTCCATTATATCATCCTCTCATTCTATTTCAACTGAATCTGACAATGAAACTAATACACCCTCTCAAGGCAGACTGTTTAGGGTTAGGATGGGTCATTTAGAGATTGACACCATAACAATAGCTTGGTCAGAGTAAGGACAAGAACAAGACAAGTGTATTCTTTGTTAATATTTGAACTAAGGTACAGAATACAGAATCACTATACTTATACCTTGGGAAAGTGGATTATCTAAAAGAGGAAAGGTATTGTAAAAGAAATTGTCTTAGAAGTGAAGACAGGTGCCAATACAACCTGAATATAAATGGAGATGTTAGAGAAGACAACATCAAATAATGTCAGGCTGAAACTAAATAATAACAGGGAGAGGTAAGGAGGAAAGTAACAGTAATAGTAATTAAGGGTGGGGCAAGGCACAGAGTTGTGATGGAGTCACCCAGAGAAGACAAAGTGAAAACTAAAATACTATGTAACTATGAATAGAAACAGAGCTAGAGTCAGAATTAGGGCAGAAAGAAAATAGAGGGCCAGAGGAGCCTATACTGATGACTGAGTGAGAGGAATGTGAGTGTAGCTGGAGTGATATGGGATAGTAGCAGAGGGATATGGAGTGATAGTGAAGGGTCAGAAAGGCCTGTACTGATGACTGGGTGAGTGCAACAATAAGCACTGGATATGAAGACTAGATGTAAGCTAGATCAGAATTGGGTCTGAGTTATAGGATATAACAGGTTTTTAGCACCAGAAACAGAGCTTGTTTTGAATGCAGTGTTTCTGCTTATCTGGGATCATATGGAGAATTTGGATAACATTCACATCCATGGCATTAGAGTTCTTTTCAATCTTGTTTGAGATAGAAGGTGAGTTAGTGGAGAACCATGTGAAGGTGTGAGGATTACAATGCCTTTGCTCCATGAATCAGGATCTTTCTAAGGTTCCCTGGAAATGCACAGCCTTAGTATACCAGACTTTGATGATAATAGAAACATTCTTCATTGAGTAGATCTTGTCTATAATTTATGAGGTAATTCCTGCTTCATAATAGCCAATTAGTACATTATAATCCATAATGTCAGCAATCACAATGTGGTTCTGAAATTCCAAGATATACTTGGCAAGGGAGGGGGTCCATTTACCTTTGCAGTTCTGGATTATGTGCTAATTCACCAGCTAGTGTATGAAGATGTTAACAGTGTCCTGCTATTTAAAGGCAGTAAGGAACATAGCAGAAAATTCAGCAAAGGTTCTGATTGAAACACTGACAGAAGTAATAGCCTTCTTTTTAAAAGTGGTAGTCCATGACAGGGCTGATTCCTTAGTCATATATAATAGTGCAAATGCCATTTTCTTTGGCTCAGAGTTATAAATGGCTTCATTAACAGCTAAATAGAACTGGACTGTATTCAGCCATGGCTTAGTCCTAGCCCTATTGCCATTATAGGCTTCAGGAGTTCTGAGATGAAGTTTGGTTGGCTTTGAAAAGGAAAACATTGGGAATACTGGGGATTGCTAAGAGGAGATAGGCATTTTGAATAGACAATAATGCCTGACAGGAGTTGGTGATGGGGGAGTAGGTTTGTGAGGGATCTGTAGAGTAGAAGAAAGATTGTGGGCTAGATTATAAACAATGTCTCATTCAGGTTGCAAAGTGGTAGGAGTATTAAATAACTCAGCAAGATCATTATGGGGGGAAGAAGGCCAACAAGGGGATTCAGATTCAGATTCAAACTCTGGTTGCTTAGAAGGAGCATGAGGGCATGATCAGTGAGGGTCAATAGGGGGTGGATGCAGAGAAGTAATGGTGGCTGCAGAAAGTACAATAAGAGTACCTGCACAGTGAAAATAATGCTACTTTTTTTGTTACACTTGACCCAGGTAGGGATAAGCATAGTCCTTCAAAGATGCATGAAGAGAACAAGTCCCAAGGCCATTTATGGGGCAGGGACTGAGTAGGACCAAGGTATGTCTGCTCTTGCTAGATACAGGATTGGATTGCCCAATGGAATACTAGAGCTGGGGGTAATTACAATGTGTAAACTTGATATCACAATAAGGACAAGAATTGGACTGGCTACCAATAGAAGTGAATATATTACTAGTGCACAGATACATATGTACCAGGCCTAGCAAGAGTACAAAGGATAAGAGAAGGGGAAGGGAGAAGTAGTGTAAGAAGTATATGTATGAAGTGCTACTTCTTATATTACAGTAAAGGCCATTGTTGGCATAAAAGAGAAAAAGGATTTACATATGATTAGTGGTTAAAGGGGCATGCTGAGTAAGCATGACAAATAAAAATTAGGACTAACAACAAATAGGCTAATGAAGTGTGTTAGGAATATGAAATGATAAAGATAAAATGCACTTCATAAGAATTGCAATAAGAATTGCAAATAGACTATTTGTAAAAGATAAAATAGTTACCATATTGCAAATATGTAAAATGAAGAAGGATTTGCAATATCTGAAGGATAAAGGGTAACTGTAAAAGGAACAAGGTTTAAAGAAAAAGTGTGAATTGTAACACATTCTTTAACAGTCAGTTTACCATTCTTACCAAGCTTGGATAATAAATCTTGTTTCTGGGAAGCAGAAGACTTGGGGAAATTCAAGAAACTGGCTATCTTGTTTTTTAACTTCTTAGTACTGGAGATCAATATAAAGAAAGCAGAGGTTTGTTAGAAGGCTTAAATGAACTAGACAACTTCCCTTGGCAGTTGATTTCATATTAATGCTTCTAATAGCAAGTGTTGAGAGTCTGGGCAAGTTACTGAAGTTTACTAAGAGTAGGGAATTTGCCAATGTGGGAGATATTGTCTTTGATTTGATCTGGGAGGCTGTTATAAAAGTAATGCTGGAGTATACCATCTCCATAACCCTGAACTTGTAATGCAATCCTATTGAACTCTACCACATACTTATTGATTTGTTGACCATTTTTCATGTTACATTCTTGATTTCTTAATAGATTCAATATATTGCAACTCTAGTCAAGGGCTTAGTGTTAGAGTAGAGTGAGAGTAAAGAGTATAGAAGATTGAGTGAACACTGTACTATAGTGGCTCAAAAAACTGTCCCAATGTTTGCATGTTTTGCACTAAATGCAATGGCTTTCAATAACTACTAATTATCATGCTAGACTATAAGTACATGAAATGCAGTACTTGCTCTTGGCTTTCTATTGGTCCAATAATCAAAGCATTTGGTTATGTTTTGGTAACATGGCAACCATATCAAAATAATAACTCATTGGAACAGTTTTGTGACTTTAAATAGGATATGATATTTAGTATCTGGTATGACCTCCCTTGGCCTTGATAACTGCTTGAATCCTTCTAGGCATGCTCTCTATCCATTTTTGATACTTATTCACAGAAATTCTTTCCCATTCTATTACCACTCTATTTTATAATTGATGAACTCCTGTGGATGCCCTTTTATAATCTGAAAGGCATCTTTTCAAATGACCTCAAGTATGTTCAATAGAATTAAAGTCTGAAGATGTTATAAACAACAAGTTCAGATGCACAAGAGTCATATGCTCATCATGTAATTGTGAGACTCCTATGCCAGATTGAGTCAAATACTAGGCTATGATTAGTCTTATCAGAGTATTTCTTGACTAAAGGGTTAGCACAGGATTAGTCAGCAAGATCTCAGATAATGGTATCTTTCAATCATATCTAGATAACATCTGATCTTGAATCTTAGATCTGGATCTAGATTGATGGATCTAATCTGTGGCAGAGATTCAGATAAAATCTTCTTAGCCTCAAGGCTAAGATACTGTACTCATATTTATTGACTCTAAAGTCTTTCCTTCTATTCTATTGCTTTACTTCCATTTAAACCCTTAATATGCATGACCCTTAGTCATATCCTTGCCCTATGCCAAGTTACCTCTTTAGTATTTATCCCTGGTATGCTTGATGGTCTGTGTATTATTCTAGATAGGATAAATAGGCTGACTGTGTAGCTCTAAGCTTTCCAGCTTTGAGCACTTGTTTGTTTAGATATCTAGTTATCTCAATAAGCATCCAGTGTTTTATTATTTACTTCTCAGGCCTAGCTACCCTGAGTATCTTCCCATCTCTAAGTCTTACACCTTATCTAGAGTTAGGCATATATTATTTTATCCTTTTTTTTACTTTGAAACTGACATTAACACTGGCACAACTCCAAGGCAGACCAGGTTAGGGTTTAGAGCTTATCTGCACATGATTTTATATTGCCACTGTAACACTTGCTCAAAGCTACCATTACTTATGTTACAGTATTGGACATTATATGACTCTTTCTAACCCCAACTGTCTGCCTTGAGAGAATACAAGCAGTTTCAGTATCAGATTTGAATTGAATAGATGGAGGACGGTGTGGGAATACTCAGGATAGCAGGGCCTGAAAAGCCATTGCACAATGTTGCCAGAAAAAGCCCTTGTATTAAAAGAACTAACTAGGACTAGTAGCAGTATGTGTTATAAAACTGCAATGTACTCTGGGGATACTCCAGATAACTCCAGAGTGGATGGGGCTTGGCTTCACCTTATGTAATGTGCCCTTATGCTAGTACCAGGTGCCCCAATTTATGAAGGGGTCAGAAGATGTCAGAGGTTTGAAATAAACTATAGAGCTTTTTTCACTAAGGAATATGATGTCAAGTCACAAGGCAAGTTGTTAGACTTAGTGTAGGATATGATGTCAAGTTGTGAAGCAAGAGAGAGGTCAAGGATGATTATAACATCATGTTAAGATTAATATTCAAACTGAGGTACAAGATACAGAGCTACAGTACTTATATCTCAGAGAGGCAGATTATCTAAGGAGAGAACAGAGATATAAAAGAAGTTGTCTCATAAGCAAAGCAGGTGCCAATGCATTCTGAATATGAATGGAGATGTTAGGGGAGATAATGTCAAGTAATGTCAAACTGAAACTAAATGATAATAGAAAGAGGCAAGGAAGAAAGGGACAGGGACAGGAAGTGAGAACAGAGGAACTATGAAGTTATATCAGAATGGTACAGAGTTAACATAGGTCAAGTTGTAATTAACATTAGATAGGAAGGGATGAAGGTAAAATAAATCAGGAAATATATAGCTTATAGCATGAAAGCAACCAGAGTTGCATCAGAGACATAGTGGAGTTGATCCATTGGCATAGGATATGACAGTATGAGAACAAAGTGGTCAAAGCTAAGGGCTAAATACTATATCTTACTAAGTATTTATATCTATTCTAGATGTGCATGGACCATTTCTGGGGCATAGGGCAATATTAAATAAGGAGTAGGGCATAGGGCATGCTGACTAAGATTATGACCAATGGGCCATGTGATAAAGGTGTATATGAAGAGGCTGTACTGGAATAAAAGGTAAGGGTCTCAGAATAAGTGAAGATTAAACCATGCCCTCAACCATAAGGCTAAGGAGATTTCATCTAGAGATCTGCCACAATCACATCTGACCCTCATCTGGATCAAGATCAGATTCATTGGAGATATGATTGGAAGATGCAATCTATTATCTGAGATACTAGATCCAACCATAAGCTGTGCTTTTGATTCAAGGGAAAACTCTGAAGAGATAACTCAACCATATTCTAGGGTTATTCCTTGTTTGGCATAGAAGTCTCACAATCATGTGCTTGATCATGTGACACTTGTGATTGCAAACTTGTTGTTTCTAACACTATCTCCTCTTCAAGGGCAAGACTCCAGATTGCTGATGTTTTGAATACTTGTTTTCTTCTACCCATTATCAGATTATGATGTCATTGTCACTCTGAAGCTCTGAAATAAATAGCAAAAGAAAAGAAAAACTGACATAGATCAAGAAACTCTGAGGTTTGAAAAGTATGAAAAAGTTCACTTTCTTGAAAGAGGTTCCTAGAACTCCAGTGTCATTCTTTGTTACTTGATAATATTTTTCTAGAAGAGGGAATTTACTATGTTCGCCCATTATCTCTACTATTCCCTCTTCAGATTTTATTGTCCTAATGAAATATGCATTGAAGTGAGTATGCAATTTCAATGAAACAAATACTTTTCTTTGGAAAAAATAAATGAAAATTGATAAATATTCTTCACATTCTTTGGTATAATACTGGTATGTTTCAACTAGGCTCTTGTTTCAACAATTCTTAAATCTAATAAAGAACTGAGTGGTGGATTGTTGGATGAACAAGGATATTGGAATTAATGGAATGGTGATCTAGAAGTTTGATTACCCAGCTTCTTGCATTACTGCCTCTGAAACTCTGAAAATAAACCTTTTAAAGTCATATTCAGGACTTGACCCATCAAGAATATTTAATCTTGACAACTTTCTAGACTGTTTCTTTGCAGAGGTGTGTCTGATAACCTTCTGACCTTTTACACTTGCAAATACTTGAGTACTATCTTGATTAATTCTTGACAACTTTTTATCACAGAGGTATGCCTGATTTCCTTCTGACTTTTTATACTTGTGATTAATTGCTAAATCCTCTTTAGATTTATATTTGTAGTTTGAAGTTGTTGCAGACTAAGGGTTTCTCAGGAGAACCCATAACACTGAAACAGTTTTATATTATGCTTAGGACTCTTGCAGCTTGAATACTAAATCTTTCAGTTACTTGCCTAGATAACTAACTGCTCCCATATAAAGACTAACTGCATTGTCATTAGCTTTCACTTACTTAACCTTTCTTCTCATCTAAACTCTGAAACAATAGTTTAAAGACATCTTAGTCCAATCTTGCATTACAATCTTTGAATTTGTTCCATTAACTTCTGATTATCACCTTATTTTATGTTCTATGTGAGGGTATCAAGAGACTTCTTGCAGCTACTTGTGTTTGCTTCATTTCTTGCAAAGAATAGATCCACAGATAGATGGAATTCTCTTTATGGTCTTAACAAATTAACTTTCATATCTTCTTAGATTGAACTCTTGATCATTTTGCTTAATCTTTGTTGAAATACTTGTCAACTTCCTTGTCAAATACTTTATTGCTCTTTAATGCCCAATTAACAAAATACTGAGATGGCACTGCAGTTTCTTCTTCAACTCATACTTGTTAACTTTCTTCCTGGAGTTACTTTTGATAACACAGATATAGAACTGCCTCTGAAATAGTTTTAAATCATTTTGGATTCTTTTGAACTTTCTTGCAATACTTTCTACTCAGAGCACTAGTCTCCTTTCATCTGGTATTGCTCTGTTCAACTCTAAAAATAGACTTTCTTCAACACTACTTCTCTTTGTGTCCACAGTAAACCACTTCTCTTCATATCCATGGTGAATACTTATTTTCCTTTATCACTTGACTATTTTCTTCATCAAACAATCTCTGAATAGCTTGACCAAGTGTTGTATGATGAACTTCTTCTTCCTTTTGGATGTCTTCTAGCAAATAGACTTCTTAACTATCTTCATTTGATTAAATGATGGACTAAACTGTTATGATTGGCTTTCTGGACAGTATACAAGAAGATGATAAGCCCTAATCAAGGGCTTCAATGTTGATGTTGATGTGATGAGAGTGAAGCAAAAGAGTTTATATGAGGAAACACTGTACTAGATAATACAAGTGCTCAAGACTGGGGCTTAAGATATGCTATAGCTACAGTATTTATGCAATTTAGAAGAGTGCACAGACCAAGATCCTGATGGAAATATTCCCATAGTCCCTGAGGCACCATCAAAAAGAAGAGAAGCACTTGTGAGAATAGCCAATGGCTGAAAAGAAGTAAGGCTTTTAAAATGAAAGAAAATAAAAATGAAAGACAGGCTAAAGATATGAGACTAACCCTATGCCCTAGGTCTAGACCTGTCATGTGACCTGTCACGTGCCTGGATTAGATAAAAGATTAGATAACCACATAGTAAGATAAGATAAGATCACATGGTTGAAAAAATAAAAAAGCAAACTACAACACTATCTTTATTTTAGATCTTGGATTCCAGATGAGACACCAGCAATGGTACAGCTTCTGTGTGATTATCATATGGTTTGAATAGAGAACAGAATGATGTTTGATCCAAAGTAAACAGATAATGAGAAGCTGATAGATGAAGCTTGTGGAATTCATCAACTAGATCTGGTAAATTGGCTAAATCATCTTTTATTTGCCAAGTACAGTCATTGTTACCATATCCAGCCCAATGAACTAGATATTCTAGTTTTCCTTTTTAAATTCTTGAATCCATAATATGGTCTACTTTATATTCAGCATGTTCATTTTCTGTGATTAAAATAGGATCCAGAGTAAGAATGTCTTGTCCTTTCAAAGAAGAAAGATTTGATTTGATTTGTGAGACATTAACTGTGAGATGAATCTTCATAGTCATTGGCAGTTTAAGATGAACTGCATGAGGAATGACTTTTAAGATTTCAAATGGACCAATTGTCATATCCTGGACCTCCAATCTGAATTCCGACCCCATTCTGACCTGGCTTACAATTGGTCTTCACACCTAGTAAGCTGCTTCAGCCCTCTGACTCCCCTCCAGGCAACTTCAGCCCTCCATCACCATTCCAGTCTTCCCCAGCTACATATGTACACTCCTGTCCCTTAGCATTATATACTCCCCCAAACTTCTGCTCCCACTCCACCCATTCTGCTTCCAGTCTATCTCTGCTCCAGTTAAGTATTATCCTAGTTCCCCTTTGTCCGGACTGTCCTGATATAACTCTGTTACCATTTCTGGTCAGCTACCATTACCATCATTGTTACTATTCCTGTTCCATTTCTGTTCCTTGCTCTCTCCTGTTTCATCCTGTCACCCTTCAGTTTCAGTCTGACATGATTGAACATGGTCTTCCTGACATCTCCATTCATTTCCTAGATATCTAGACATCTGCTTTGCTTCTAAGTTTGCACCTGTCTCATTTCATTACACTTCTAGATAGTTCTGCCTCTCTGAGATATAAGTACTGTAGTTCTGTATCTTGTACCTCAGTACAAATATCAACAAAAACACCAGAACCCTCTTGTCATCATCCTCACACTGCATGAGCCCTTGAGCTCACTCTAACCCTCCAGGTTACTCCAAAATACCTCCAAGGCTATATGATATCCTCAAAGGAGTCATAAAGCCTCACCCCCATGACTAGGCTTGACTCTCCTTGTCCTGCCTGTCTCTTCTGTTGAGCATAGAGACAGCCCTATCATCCACCCTGACATCTATGTAAATCAGGACAACAGAGAAGTGCAAGGGTGCATCCCATAAGGTGAAGCTGAGTCCTGTTCAACCATTAAAATCCTTTCTAGATTTCTCCAGAATTCTCTGGAGCACCTGGAGTTCTGATCTACCTCCAGTGTCAAGGGTTTCATTTAAAAAAGAGGAACTGGTTAAAAGTATACTCCTCTTGGTATAGGTTTTAACAGTCTCTTTTTAGTAGGATGGAAAGTTTTAACATCAATTCACTTCTTTGTAAGTTTCTTGAAAGAATAAGAAAGTGACAAATTTTTTGTGGATAACAGAATTAATTGCCCTTTCTTGTATTCTGGCATTAATTTATGATTCTGTTTTTCCATTCTTTCTTTGGTTTGTTCTAATGCTTTCTTTACTTCTTTGAAAGTTTTTGACATATCACATAAAAATAAAAAGAAGGGAATAGTATTGGGCAGTGCTTTAAAATCCATTCTTGGATGATAGGTCTTGGTGATTTCAAAAGGTATGGTCTTTGTGGATGAAGAATAGAAGTTATTGTGATGATATTCGGCTAATTTAAGCCAATCTGCCCAACTATCCTGTTATTTAGTGATAAAACTTCAAAGATACATTTCCAGTTCCCCATTAATTCATTCTGTTTGACCATTGGTTCTTGGATAATAAGCTGTAGAGATCTTCTGCTTGATTTGAAAAATCTTATTTAGTTGCTTGGTGAAATCTGAAACAAACTGGGGTCTGCAATCAGAAACTATTATAGAAGGGAGACCATGTCTGGACCAAATGTGATCTCTAAAAAGTTCTGCAGTATAAAGAGAAGAAACAGATAAAGAACAAGGAATGAAGATAACTTCTTTTGAAAACTGATCCACCACTACCATAACTGCATCAAAAGTTTTTGAAATAGATAAACCAGTTATAAAGTCCACTGAAATATTCTTCCATGGTGCAGAAGTCATAGGTGTTATAGTTCGCATTTTTCACTTTTTGATCATGTGACTTTATCTTATCTAACCATGTGGTTATCTAATCTTTTATCTTATCAAGGCACATGATGGGTCACATGACTGGTCTAGACCCAGGGCATAGGGTTAGCCTCATGTCTTTAGCCTGTTCTTTATTTCTGTTTTCTTTTATTTTAGAAGCCTTGCTCCCTTTCAGCCATTGGCTATTCTCATAAGTGCTTCTCTTCCTTTTGATGGTGCCTCAGGGTCTATGGGAATATTCTCATCAGGGTCTTGGTCTGTGCACTGTTCTGAAACATATAAATACTGTAGTCTTAGCATGACTTAAGCCCCAGTTTTGAGCATTTGTATCATCTAGTGCAATTGCCTCTATATACTCATATACTTTTGCCTTACTCTCACCTCACCAACATCAACATCATAGCCCTTTTCTAGGGTGAATTGCTCCTCTGTACAAAGTCCAAGATTGCTCATAACAATAGAAAGTGGCTAAACAGGAATAATTGCTTTTGATCCCTTAAATATAGCACATGAAAAACAATGTAAAACAAATGATGCTACATCTTCATGAAGACCAGGCCAATAATAAAATCTTGAAATGAGATGTCTAGTGTAGTCTTGACCAGAATAACCACCTAGTAAAGATAAATGAAACAAATTTAAAGCTTCAATTTGTAATTCTTTTGAAATGAAAATTTTTGTTTTAATTTAAATAAACCTTGTTTTCTGGACTATAACACCAGTGGAGAGAAAGCTGAAGATCCACTAATACAGCTTGAACTTGAGCAAAGAAAGAAGAAGAAAAAGAAATAGTATGTTGAAAAACAGAAGGGGGAAGCATAACAACTTGTTTATTTGGTTCTGGTTTGTCATCAAAATGATCATGATCTTGATGACAAGACAGCATATCCACATGTCCATTTGTAGAACCAGGTTTATAAACCATTTTGAAATTAAATTCAGTGAGAATGACTTGCCATCAAGCTTATTAAGGAGAAAGATCTTGTGGATGTTTCCAGTATTTGAGGTTTTTATGATTTGTTCAAATCTCAAAAGTGTCTCAACCAATGAGATAGTGCTGCTGTTAAAACTTATCCCAATAGAAGAAGACTGTTAAAACCTATACCAGTATGGATATACTTTTAACCAGTTTCTTTTTGAATGAAACCCTTGACACTAAAGGAAGGTCATAACTCTGGAGGAATCTAGGAAGGGTTTCAATGATCAAATGGAACTCAGTTTCATCTTATGTAGTGTGCCCTTGCACTTTCCAGTGTCCCAATTTACATAAATGTCAGAGATGGGTAAGAAAGCTGTTTCTATGCTCAACAGAAGGGACAGGTGAGATGAGGAGAGTCAAGCCTAGTCATGGGGGTGGGACCATGTGACTCCTTCAAGAATATCACTTGGCCTTGGAGATACTCTGAAGTAACCCAGAGGGTCAGAGTGAGCCCAAGGGCTTGAGCAGAGTAAGAACAAAGACAAGAAGGTGTTTTTGTCAATATTCATACTGAGGTACAAGATACAAAGCTACAGTACTTATACCTCAGAGAGACAGAACTATCTAAGAGTGTAATGAAGTAAAACAGGTGCAACTCAGAAGTAAAGCAGATGTCTAAATATCTAAGAAATAAATGGAGATGTCAGGGAAGACAATGTTCAATTATATCAGACTGAAACTGAAGGGTGACAGGATGAAGCAGGGGGAAGCAAGGAACAGGAATGGAACAGAGATAGTAACAATAATGGTAATGGTAACTAAGAATGGGAATGGTAACAGAGTTATACCAGGATGGTCTGGAGACAAAGAAGTAGAACTAGGGTAGTACTTAACTAGAGTAGAGATAGACTAAAAATAGAATAGGGCAGAGTGGGAGCAGAAGCCCAGGGAAGCATATATGCATAGCTAGGGGAGACTAGAATAGTAACAGAGGGCTAGAGTAGCTTACTAGGTATGAAGACCAATTGTAAGCTGGGTCAGGATGGGGTTGGAATTGGATTGGAGATCCAGGATATGACAGCTGCCAATCACAAAGGGCATGAATGACAGCCAACAATTCTTTGTCATAGATGGGATAATTGAGTTCTGCAGCATCCAAAGAATAAGAAATATATGCTGCAGGTTACCAAAGTCCAATTTCTTGTTGATAGGATAACACTGCACCAATGGCAACATCCAATGCATCTGTTTTCAATCAAACCAGTTTGGAAAAGTTGGGATAACATAAGAGTGGTTTGGATATGAGAATCTCCTTTAAATGAACAAATGCTGCCATGCAGGCAGATGTCCATTCAAATTTGACATCTTTCTTCATGAGGGAATTAAGGGGTCAAGCTATATTGGCAAAATTGGAAACAAAATGTCTATAGTAATTGGCTAATCCAAGAAAAGCTTGTATCTGTTTGACAGTTTTTGGAATGGGCCAATTGCAAACTACACTTGTCTTATTCAATTGCATTTGAATCCTCTTTTTAGATATGACCATGCCCAGATAATCCACTTGTCTTTGAGTGAAATAACATTTTGATGGTTTGAGAAAAAGATTGTTGTCATGAAGACAACCTAATACTTCTGTGACTATTTCCAGATGTTGTTCATGAGTCTTGTTTTTCATGAAAATCATGATATTATCAATGTAGATGACAATATGTATGTTCCCACATGTCATGGAAGATGTCATTGACCATTGCCTGGAATGTATTTGATGAATTGTACATTCTAAAGTACATTACCAATGGTTTAAAAGCTCCTATAGGGGTAGTAAAAGCCCCATTCCATTCATCACCTTCTTTCATGCAAATATTGTTATAATTCCATTGAAGATTTAGGGTTGTAAACATATCTGAACCATTTAACTGATCAATTAGTGTGGAAATTAGTGGTAATGGATAGTTGTTTTTTATGGTATACTCATTGAGATACCTATAATTGATTACCATACATTTTCCTCTGTCCTTCTTACTAATGAAAAAGACTGGTGAAGTTTGAGGAGACTTTGATAATCAAATATAACCTTTCTTCATTTCCTTGTCAATAAATTCTCTGACTTCTTTTATTTCTTCATTTGATAAAGGAATAATTCATCCTTTCTTTAGTATAAAGTTTTCTTTTAACTCTACCACATGATTCCAAGGTTTTCTTGTTAGCATTCTTTCTAATTCATGCTGGAAAAAAACTGGTAAAAATACCCATAATTCTTTTGACAATTCTTTTTTCAACTGCAAGCTTTCTTCTTCTGTTACACATCTTGATATTAGATGCATATGACAGTCTCCTTGACACCTAGGAAAATCAATTGTTCTTTTTACCCAATCATATCCAATTAGTAAATCCAAAGTTCCCAAAGATAAAACATATGCATTTATTCATTCTTGATGCCACCTACCATCTTTGCCTTTTAAGGCTATATAAATAATCACATAGTGTGTGATTTTTCCTATATTTCCTTGTGTTCCATTAGTATTATATATGGTTAGTGCTTTTGGTAAATCTTTTTCATACAAATCATGCTTCCACACATACTTCTGATCAATGAATGTTACTGATGCCCCTGAATCCACAATGGCAAAAGTAAGACCACAAGATTCCATCTTGAGTCTGTTATATCCCCTAACTTCTCCATCTATCTTGACACTTACATCAAGTTTGTCTCTTTCTTTTCTATTAAATAGTTTTGCTAGATCTTGACACTCTTCACTTCCTATAGCAAACAAATGTCCATCAATTTCTTCTGATGGAATTAAGCACCCTATTTCTGGGGCCATGCTCATTCAAGACACTATCATGGAGGAAGTAACTTTCTTCCACTTCATACTATTTAGACAAAAAGATGATAGAAAAGAAGTTTGCATATATAATGGGAGACCAGCCTCTAGCTGAACTGACTCCCTTATTCTTTTCCCTGTACCTCCTTCTGTTTATGCTCCAATTCAAACATATCTTGGAAGTAAGCTTGTGCTTCTTCCATCAATCCCCATGATGCTGCTGGAATTTCTTGCAATCTGGCTGTGTCAGCCATATTGTATACCAGCCCAATTGATATCAGTTCCACCATTTGCCATCCATTGATGTTGGAAGCTAAGAAATCTGAAAAATAAATGGGTTGAATATATTGACCTGAAGAGATCCCTTGTGTTCATTGCACTTGGGAATTAGCTCATTGTGGGCCTTTTCCAAAATTATTTGATGGTCTAGGAGCTATGGGATTGAATTGTCCTTAACAATCTCTAGCCAGATGCCCTGGTTTACCACATCTATAACAAGTCTGCACTTGAGCTGCAGCCTGTCTATCTATCTCCATTGGTGCACCTTGACCTGGCTGTGTACCTGTGGCTGTGAACCTAGGCTAGTTAGGCCTTGGTGGAGTAAAATGTGGTTGATAGGAATTAATTGGGGAATATTGGAAAGGAGGATATCTGAGAGTAAACCTAGAGGCTGATCTCTCAATGGCCATACATTCAAAGGCTCTCCCTATGGTCCTGCATTGTTCTTGAAAGAGAATGTAATCTTCTTTAATGCCTTGCATGCAGGCCTGCTGATATACCCTATATTGAATCTGTTCCCTCATCAGTTTGAGGATGTGGTTATCACTGATCTCCACATCCCTTCTTAGCACTTCAAAATCTTGAAGATATTTGTCAATAGAAGAGGTATGTTTTAACCCTTCCAACTTCTTCAGTGCTTCATGCATTAGCTCATTTATATGGAAATAATTTTGAAGCTCAATGGTAATGCCTGTGAAATCTGGCCAGGCTGCCATTCCTAACATCTTCCTCTGTCCATCTGCATTCAGCCTATACTCTGTTTCTGCATCTCTAAATCTTTCCAGAGTAATTTGCACAAATTCCTCTGTCCTTCCTTCCAACCTTGACAATACCACTGTTATAATGCACTTTTTCTTTTTTTGGCATTTTCATCTCACTACTGTAGCTCTTCACCTTGTCACATCACATGACTATTTCACATCTTCACCTATTTTATACTTTCAAATCTTCACCTCTTCACATTTTACTTCTTCACATGTCACAGATCTAGAGTAATCTAGACTCTGATGTCATGCCTCATTGTTTTCTGCTATATTTCTAGGTCCCTGCTCTCTTTATACCATTGATCTGCTTACTGTACACTTATTTAGGGCCAGCACCATTTACTTGGTCTGTGTGCATACTATAGCAATATAAAAGGAGGTCAGCTCAAGTCTGGGTTTTCCCAGTCTTGCACACTTGAACCTTCCAGTTCTACAAATCCATTGGCTCTTACTCTCTTATCTACACTTTTGCCTAGTTCTTGTGTCTCTAGCTCAAAGGCACTACTCAGGATAAGATCAGCACATACCAAGGCTAGGTGTTTTAGGTCAATGCATCAGTTGCTGCATTTCAACCACTGCTGTTAATTCTCTGTTGTTTTGCCACCTTTGTTCATCCACCCAAACCAATAGTGAAGTGTACCACTTTCTCCATTTTTTCTTATCTCCTGCCCATTTTCCAGGATCAGAAATCTTCTTTGATTCACCCATTTTGGTAAGTTCTTCTATCAAGAGCCTTATCATATCTTTACTGTCCCCAGACATAGTCATCCCACTTGGTATATGGGTCAATGGCTGGGAGCATCTCTGGGGCCTCTGATATGGGGTTGGTGTGTACCAGGGTTGGGGAATTGGATCTGGAACCTGCTGGAGGTGTTGGAAGAGGGTTAATCCTAACTTGGTTAATTTGGGCTTGTTGAATGAGCTTGCATGAGGGTTGAAGTTTGACAGGATTGGTTATGGTTTGAGGAACACAGGATACTGTCTTGAGAGTCCTAGATGAACAAAGAGAATAAAGCCTATTTGTGGTTGCTACCTTTCTATCCCTAGCTTTCTTTGCTACAAAGTCTTTCTTTGTCTGCTCATCAAACTTATCAAATCTGGTTTGAAAAGATTGCCTGCCAAGGTTGTTGTCCTCAAAGCCAAGCACTGCCTCAAATATGAAATCCTTTAACTGCTCTTCATGTCCCCACAAGTATAATTTCTTCATCAAACATTTTTCTGCTATGTGAGCTGTTATGCTAGGCCTGGGTAGGGACAGGCATAGACCTTGCTGTGGATAAAGTGAAAGAGGTGAACTGAAGGTAAGCCTTAAGATGAGTGAAGAGCCACAAATGAAGTGTTGTGCTCAAGTGGTACCAGCTACACTCCCAGGGGTGTGCCAAGATCAGATGCTGATAATCCTCTGGTTAAGTGCCAGGACACAAGCAGTGGATTCCAAGTATATAGGTACAAGAACAAGTGGAGATGCAAGGACTATGAGGTAATCACAAGGTAGAAGTAGTGTAAAGAAAGAGGAGACAAGAAGTATGCTACTTTATAGTACAACTAATAAGGTTAAAGTGGAGACATACTGAGTAATCATGCTGACAAATAATGAGTAAGGTATCTGTGTAGAAATGGATGGAAAGAGATGAAATAATTATAAGTTAGCTGATTAAGAGATAGAAGGCCCAGGCAAAGGGCTTAACAAGAGAGTGGTCTAGGCCAGGCTAGAGTGTGAGAAGAGCAGAATCTAAGAGTGAAAGTGAACAAGAAAGCACCTGAGGTGCATGAAGAGTGGAAGCTAAGACAGAGAAAAAGGGAAAAAAAGAAGAGAAATGAGAAAACATAACATTATCCCCCTGCTAGGGGTGGAAGACTCATGACACCTCAAAAGGCATCATATGAGAGCCTGGGGGAGCCAGTGATGTTGACCCAGCCAACCTTGTCAATGACATTATCATGAAAGTCATTGTTGGTGTGATATGAAGGAGGAGGGGATGACATAGTCATGAAAGGGTGATGGTAGGAGCCCTGAGAGCAGCAAGAGCCACAGGAGTGATGAGAGGAGTGGGATGAACCATGGAAGGAGTTGCAGGAGGATCTGCAAGAGAAGGAGTACATGGAGGAGACAAGGGGGTCAATGACATGGCATTGAGCAGGGCAGCAAGCTTGGGTATGTCCAGGGTGCCAGCAGAGGCAGTAGGGACATTGATAGGATAGGTAGTTGATGCAGATGTGTCCGAAGCATCAGCAGTGAAAGCATGCCTTGCAAAAGTGAGGGTGGAAAGGGGAAAGATGATCATTGCCATGTAGGCTGATCCACCAGGCTTTAGCATATTTGAGGGTGGCAAGCTTGTTGTTGTCAAGGGGAGAGGATGATGCAGATGGAGTAGTAGGGGTATAACCCTGGGCAGTGGCCAGCTCATGCATATACCAGTCAAGGTCAGTGAGGAATTCACCTATCTCAAGTTAATAGGCTAAAGCCTTGATATTGGACAAGAGTTCACAGTGGATAGAAGAAATAAGGGCCTGTGTGAGGAAGACCTGAGCATGGGGAATCCAAGTGAGAGTGGACACAAGGAGAGGGAGATAAAGGAGCTGCATGTAAATTTGATATAGGAGCCACAGGGGTAAAAACATATTGAGGTAGAAGCCAATGGGGATGGCCAGATGAGAGTCCATGACAAAAGTCATGACACAATGGGCATAGTTGGGGGATGGTATACCATGATGAAGGGCATGGGCAGAGAGTGGAAGGTCAACACTAAGGATGCCAGTGAATGTGGTATCTATTGTGGGAGAAGGAACAGGAATAGGAGTAATAATGGCTGGGCCAATGAAAATAGCAGGGGGTAAGGCTACAAAGTCCTCAGAAGGAAGCTCTGAAGTAAGTGCAGAAAGAGGAGAGGAAAACTGGATATCAGTAAGAGAGAATGTGTTACAATTCCTCTTTTCTTTTCCTCATTTCCTTTTCTTTCTTTATAGCTTCTGCTCTTCTCACACCTTGGGTGCTCTCTTGTTTACTTATCACTATAGATTCCGCTCTTCTCGCGCTCTAGCCTTGTCTAGACTGCTCTCTTGTTATGCCCTTTGCCCAGACCTTCTATCTCTTAATTAGCTGACTTATAATTATTCCATCTCTTTCCATCTGTTTCTACATGGATACCTTACTTATCATTCATCAGCATGATTACTCTTTTCATCTCCATTTCAACTCTATTAGCTGTACTATAAAGTAGCATACTTCCTATTTTCTCTTCCTTACACTACTTCTACCTTGTGACCACTTCACTGTCTTTGCATCTCCACTAGTCCTTGTATCTATGTACTTGGAATCCACTGCTTGTATTCTGACACCTAACCAGAGGATTATCAGCATCTGATCTCAGCACATTCCTGGGAGTGTAGCTGGTACCACTAAGGCACAACACTTCATTTGTCACCTTCTACTCATCTTGAAGCTTACCTTTGGTTTGCTTCATTCCTTTTATCCACAGCAAGGTCTACACCTGTCCCTATCTGGACCTAGTGTAACAAAAGAAGTAGCATATTCTACTTGCAGCTATTGTTGCTATAGTCCACTCCCACCATTCCACCTAAACAACCTTTACTGTTCAATTTCCTCTGGGGTGAGCCTTGTGCCTCTACCTCAGATCCTCTCAAGTCCACTTCAGAGCCTGAGAATCCCTCTCCTCTGGATTGCCCTTCCATACCAGAAGATGCACTCACAGATATCCTTGTTCTCTCTTAAGAAGAAGTATGAGAAAACCATGATTTCACTCATGAACTCTCCTCTTCCTTGCAAATTCCCCAAGCCCAGACACCACCATCTCCCACTTCCATCTGATGCTGACCCACATTTACCCTTCCCCAACCATCTTCCCCTACCATTATGTCTGGCTTCTCTACTTCTACCAAGCCTATGGAACTTCATCTCAGTGCCCTGGAGCACTTTGATGGTGACAGATCCAAGGCTGAGAACTGGCTGGACACAGTCCAGTTCTACCTCTTCATTAACAGTGCAGTCTACAACTCTGATGAGAAGAAGATTGTGTTTGCCCTTTTCTTTATGACCAAAGGGCCAGCACTGTCATGGGCTGCGATATACCAGAAGAAATGTATCTCTGGAATGACTGTCACCATGGGAAAGTTTTCCCATTTCACCTCTGTGTTCCTGAAAGTTTTCCAACAACAGGATACAATCAATGCTACCATTCACTGGTTGGCTAACATACAAATGAAGCAGGGAAAGAAAGGCAAATGAATGCCTTCCCTTGCTGAATATACTGCTGAGTTCCAGAACCACATTGTCATTGCTAAAATTACTGATGACAATGTCCTCATTGGCTATTTTGAAACAGGACTCGCATTCTACCTCTCCCATCACATCCATAACCTGAATATGATTCCCTTTACTATCACTGAGTGGTATACCAAGGCCACTCATTTCCAAGAAACTATGGAGTACACCTGCTCTATAGAACAATGGCGAAAGAATCCTTGCGCATTTGCCTGGACTCCCACACCCTCCTCTACTACATCCAAACTGGAGAAGAACCTGAATACAATGGACATTGATGCTGTAAAGAAGGGATACCTGACTAAAGCAGGCAGGGCCTTCTGCATCAAGAACTGACTTTGTTTCAGATGCTGGAAACCCAGCCATATAAACACAGCCTGCCCAAATTTCCCCACTTCTTCTCCCTCTCCCACCACTACCAAAGAAACTCCTCATATCAAGATGGTCTCTGCTGAAGAACCGATGACAAAGATCAAGGAGGTTAGTGATGATGAATCAGATGACAGGGTGGCAAGAATAGTAGTGAAGAAAGAACGAAAGAAGAAGATGGAAAGGCAGGGTTTTTAAAATGGAGTATCTCCTCTATGCAAGGTACTCCCTCCTTCTCTTGTGCATCTGTACTTGTATCTGCATCCAAGAAATCCATGAAGATTGCAATCCAAGTTTCATCTTCCTCTTGTGCCAAGAAAGTCATAGCCACTCATGCTCTCATTGATAGCAGAGCACAGATCAACTGTATTGACTGGGACTTCATCAAGAAGAACCAGTTCCCCACCAAGAAGCTTGATGAACTGATCATCATTCAGAATGTCAACCACTCTGAAAATAAGAAGGGCAAGATTACTCAAACATGTGATCTCCTTCTTTGTTTTGAACAATCCATTCTCCTAGTCTCCTGCTATGTCATTGCATGTGGGAAGGAGAACATCATCCTTGGACATCCATGGCTCTGAACCACAAACCCCTCCATTGACTGGATGGCCAACACGCTCACTATTCTGGATCCCCCTTTTAACAATGTGATCTACCAAGTCAACTCCATTCATAAACCATGGTTTGATGGACTTCTTGAAGATATTATCATCCCTCATGATGAACTCTTAGTCTGCTATTTGAACTATGTCACTCCAGAGCAATTCATTAATGATTCACTCTATGACTGCCACTCTAGCAGGATCTTAGATTGCTGCTCCTTCTATCTCCCCAAAATCACTGTTGCTTAGCTCACCACATCCACCAAGTTAGCCATTGAGGCTGAAAAGGCCAAACCCAAGATGACTCTTCCCCCTGAATACTCTCAATTTGCATCAGTATTCTCTGACACTCCAAAAACCCTTGATTACCTTCCCCCCTCTTACCCATATGATCACAAGATTAATCTAAAGGACACTTTTGTCCCAAAGATTGGTAAGGTTTATCCCTTATCCTCCCTCAAGTGACAGGCCACAGAAGCATTCCTTGAAGAAAACCTTCAAGCTGGGAAGATTCATCCCTCCAAATCCCCTCAAGTGTCATTCTTCTTTATCATCAAGAAAAAGGATGGTAAACTTTGTCCTTGTCAAGATTATAGGTTTCTTAACAAACATACCATTTGCAATACCTATCCCCTTCCCCTTATCTCCAACCTCATTGATAAACTCTGAGATGCTCAACTTTTTACAAAGTTCGATGTCCAATGGGACTACAACAATGTCTGTATTCGAGATGAACACCAATGGAAAGCCACCTTTATTACACATAAAGGACTCTTCAAATCCACAGTGATGTTCTTTGGTCTAAATAACTCACCCACTACTTTCCAGTAATTCATAAATAACTTGTTCTGAGATATGATTGCTGAAGAATGGCTTGTCATTTATATGGATGACCTTCTCATTTCTTTCCCTGATGCTAACACCCATCAGGAACATACATCCTGTGTCCTCCAACAGATGATGGAACTTGATCTTTACCTCAAACTGGAGAAATGCACCTTCACTGTTCTTCAAGTTGAATATCTTGGAATAATCGTTTGTCTGGGTGAGCTTGCCATGGACCCCATTAAACTTGCTGGTATTTCCCAGTGGCCCACTCCCTCTAAAGTCAAGGATGTTTGTTCTTTCCTTGGCTTTGCTAACTTCTATAGGCAATTCATTCCTAACTACTCTACCATTGCCCATCCTCTCCTTGACCTTACCAAGAAATCTATGGCAAGGTCTTGATCCTCTGCTGCTCAGAAAGCCTTTGATTCTCTCAAGGCTATCTTCCTCTCCCAGCTGGTATTGCAAATGCTGGATCTCACTCAACCTTTCACCATTGCCACTGATGCCTCCACTTATGCATCTGGTGGTATTCTCCTTCAAACTGATGTGAATGGGAATTGACACCCCTGATCTTACCTTTCCCAGACCTTTTCCACTGCTGAGTGGAATTATGACATCTATGATTGTGAACTCCTTATGGTCATCTGCACCCTCAAAGCCTGGAGACAATACCTCCTTGGCTTTTCTACTCCTGTTCAGGTTTTCACTGACCACAAAAACCTGATCTATTTTAAATCTCCTCAGAAGCTTAACTGCTGCCAAGCTTGCTGGCTTCTCAATATTGCTGATTTCGACTTGCAACTTTCACACATTGCCAGTACCTCCCTTGCCAGGCCAGATGCCCTTTTCTATCATTCTGACCTTTGTCCTGACACTTCTCAGGATAACCTGGCAGTTACTCTCCTCCTGCCTGAGCTTTTTGTTAATCTTATTGATGCTAACCTCTCCACCCATATCAAGGAGCATCAACAAGGGAACCCCCTCTGCCTCTCTATCCTGCAGAAACAGGATGCCTCTGCAGATGAGAAATTCCTGCACTCCTGCACCTCTGATTGGAAGGAGATTGACAGTCTGCTTACTTACTGCAACTGTGTCTTTATTCCTTCCTCCATTAACCTCCATTGTGCCATCCTTCAATGATGTCACAACCATTCCTCTGCTGGCCACCCCAGTTATCTCAAAACCTGCCAACTCATCTCCACTGAGTTTTGGTGGCCTGGTCTCACTTCCTTCATCTGCAACTACATTGCTGGTTGCCTGGTTTGCCAACAGAATAAGGCGAACACTCACCCTTCTCACCCTGCCATCTCTCCCATCCATTCCACTGCCACTTGCCCCTTTCAACAGATCTCCTGTGATCTTATTACCAATCTCCCTCTGTCCTCTGACTTCAATGCCTTGTTGGTTGTGGTTGACCATGGGCTTACAAAGGGGGTAATCCTGTGCCCTACCAAAAAATCCGTTACCACTGAGGATATTGCCACCCTCTTTTTCCACAAAGTCTACCTTTAATATGGTCTTTATGACAAGATCATCTCTGATTAAGGCCCTCAATTTGCCTCAGCCTTTGCTAAGGAGCTTGGGAAACTCCTTGAGTATAATTTATCCCTCTCCACTGCATACCATCCTCAATCCAATGGTGAAACTGAATGAGTTAACCAGGAAATTGAGACATACATCTGCGTTTACTGTGGCTCCAACCCTACTGGATGGGCTGACTCCATCACCCATGCTGAATTTGTTCACAATTGCCACCCCCACTCTGTTACCAGATAATCTCCATTCTATCTCATGATGGAATATGAACCCCATGCCCTTTCATCCATTATTGATAAATCACTAATGCCTGCTGTTGCTGACTGCACTAAGGCACTCCTCACCACTTGTGATGAAGCACTCACTGCTCATGATCTAGCTCACCAGACTACAGCATCACATATCCATTCCACCTTTTCTCCATTTACCAAGGGAGATAAGATGTGGTTAGAAGCCTGTAATTTGAAATGGGCCATCACTCACCTGAAACTATCTCCAAAAAGGGAAGGACCCTTTACCATCACAGAAGTTCTTTTCCCAATCACCTATCACCTCTGTCTTCCATCCACATGGAAGATTCACCCTGTTTTCCATGTGTTATTGTTATCACCCTATCACAAAAATGACATTCATGGAAAGAACTTCCCCACTCCACCCCTGGACCTTATAGAAGGTGAGGAGGAATATGAATTGAAGCAGATATTAAAACATTGAGGCTCCCCAGATAACCATTAGTTCCTGATCCACTGGAAAGGATACTTGGCAGAAGACAATTCCTGGAAACCAGAATGGAACCTGAAATGCTCCAAGTCCACTTTGGACAAGTATAAACTCCTCCACCCTTGCCATTTTCCCCCATCCACTCCTCTTCCTCCTCACCCCACTAAGAAGTCCAACCACCACTTAAAATAACAATGACTTTTACTGTTAACCAAGGCTTTCATTCTTGCAACACCCCTCTTGACACTCCTCCCCAGTCCATGTCCACACTTCCCACAGCAGAAGTCCCCATTAAGCCTTCTCTTCTTTCTTCTCCATCCTCTCTCTCTGATACTCAAATTTTCTCTTCTCTTTCTATGCTTGCTTCTGAGCTTCTTTTCAAGGACTTCATAGCCTCTCCCCCTGCTATTTCCATAGGCCCCACCGTCATTGCACCCATTCCTATTCCTCCTCCCACTATTGACTCTTGGTCCACTGGCATTCTTAGTGTCAATCTTCCACTCTCTGCACATGCCCTTTGTCAGGGCACCCCCTCCTCCAACTATTCTTACCAGGTTATGACATACATCATGGACTCACACCTCACTGTCCCCATCAGCTCTCATCTTGACATGTTCTTCCCCCTCTGGCTCATTTACTAGATCTATATGCAACTCCTCCATCTTTTCCTCTTGGCCTCAGCTCTCACTCATATTCCCCATGCCCATGTCTCCCTCACACAAGCCCTTATCACCTCTATTCACCACAAGCTCTTGTCCAACATCAAGATCCTTGCCTATCAGATGCACATGGGTGAATTCCTCACTGACCTGGATCAATACATGTGTGAACTGGCTGCTACCAGGGGCTACACCCCTACCATTCCTTCTGCTTCCTCCTCCCCTCTTGATGACAATAAGCTTGCTGCACTCAAATGTGCTGAAGCCTGGTAGACTGGTTTTCATGGTGACAGCCATCTTCCTCCTTCTCATTCCTGCTTTCAAGAAGTGTGTTTTCACTGCTGATGCCTGGGCCACATCCACATCAATTGCCCCTCTTACCAGTGTCCCTACTGCCTCTGTTGGCACTCCAGACATACTCAAGCTCACTGCCCAGCTCAACACCATGTCGTTGACCCACTTATCTCCTCCTTTGCCTCCTCTTTCTCTTGCAGCTCCTCTTGCACATCATTCCATGGTTCCTTCCACTCCTTTCACCACTCCCATGGATCCCACCACTCTCAGGGTTCCTACCACTGCCCTCCTGTGGCTCTGTTACCCCCTCTTCCTTTTTATTACACTGACAATAACTTCCATGATGATGTCATTGACGAAGTCAGCTGGGCCAATATCACCAGCTCCCCCAGACCCTCTTATGATACCTTTTAAGGTGTCACAAGTCTTCCACCCCTAGCAGGGGGGTACTGTTATGATTTCTCTTTTCTTTTCCTCATTTCCTTTTCTTTCTTCATAGCTTCTGCTCTTCTCACATCTTAGGTGCTCTCTTGTTCACTTATCACTATAGATTCCACTTTTCTCATGCTCTAGCCTTGTCTAGACTGCTCTCTTGTTATGCCCTTTGCCTGGGCCTTCTATCTCTTAATCAGCTAACTTATAATCATTTCATCTCTTTCCATTCATTTCTACATGGATACCTTACTCATCATTCATCAGCATAATTACTCTTTCCATCTCTGTTTCAACTCTATTAGCTGTACTATAAAGTAGTGTACTTCCTGTTCTCTCTTCCTTATGCTACTTCTACCTTGTGACCACTTCACTGTCTTTACATCTCCACTAGTCCTTGTACCTATGTACTTGGAATCCACTGCTTGTGTTCTGGCACCTAACCAGAGGATCATCAGTGTCTGATCTCAGCATACCCCTGGGAGTGTAGCTGATACCACTAAGGCACAACACTTCATTTGTTGCCTTCCACTTGTCTTGAAGCTTACCTTTGGTTTGCTTCATTCCTTTTATCCACAGCAAGGTCTATGCCTGTCCCTACCTGGGCCTAGTGTAACAGAATGAAAAAGATATGAGCAAAGGCTCAGCAGAAACTTCTGCAGCCAGAAGTTGGGAGAAGGACACTGGCAGGGTGTTAAAAGGGATATTGCAAGAGTGGAAGCCTTGATCAACTGTGAAGGCCATTGCAATTATTTGAGGTAATGAGTGGTTTTCTTAGTGGGGTAAGGAAGAGGAGCAGATAAGGGGAAGTGACAAGGGTGGAGGAGTTTATACTCATTTAGGGCAGACTGGGAATGTTTCAAGTTCCACTTGGATTCCCAGGAGTCATCTTCTGCCAAGTACTCTTTCCATTGGATCAGAAACTAACAGTTACCCAGGAAACCTTGATGTTTTAATATCTGCTCTATTTCATATTCCTTCTTACCTTCTATAAGGTCTGGAGGGGGAGTGGGGAAGTTCTTTCCATGAATGTCATTTTTGTAATAGGGTGATAACAGTGATGCATGAAATACTAGGTGAATCTTCCATGTGAATAAAAGATGGAGTCAGTAGGTGATTGGGGAAAGGACTTTCATGATAGTGAAGGGTCCTTTCCATTTGGGGAAGAGTTTCAGATGAATGATAGCCCATTTCAAATTACAGGCTTCTAACCACACCTTATCTTCTTTAGCAAATGGAAAGAAGGTGAAGCAGATACAAGATGCCATGGTTTGGCAGGCTAAGTTGTGTGTGGTGAGGGCTTTGTCATGAGCAGAAAGGAGTGCCTTAGTGCAGTCAGCAACAGCAGGCATCAGTGATTTGTTGATTATAGAAGAAAGGGCATGGGGTTCATATCCTATTATAAGATAGAATGGAAATTGCCCAGTGATGGAGTGAGGGTGGTGGTTATGGACAAATTCAGCATGGGTGATAGAATCAGCCCATCTGGTGAAGTTAGAGCCACAATAGATGCAAATGTAAGTCTCAATCTCCTGGTTAACTTATTCAGTTTCACTGTCAGACTGAGAATGGTATATAGTGAAAAGGAAAAGATTATACTCAAGGAGTTTCCCAAGCTCCTTGGAAAAGGTGGAGGCAAACTGAGGGCCTCAATTGAAGATGATCTTATCATAAAGACCATAATGAAGGTAGATTTTGTGGAAAAAGAGGATTGCAATTCCCTTGGCAGTGATGGATTTCTTGATGGGGCAAAGAATTACCCCCTTTGTAAGCCCATGGTCAACCACAACCAGTAAGGCATCAAAGTCAGAGGATGGAGGGAGGTCAGTGATAAGATTGCAGGAGATCTGTTGAAAGGGGCAAGTGGCAGTAGAGCAGATGGGAGAGTGTGTGGGAGTGGAGGGATGAGTGTTTGCTTTATTCTGCTGGCAAACAGGACAGCCAGCAGCATAGTTGCAGATGAAAGCAGTAAGGGCCACTAGAACTCAGCAGAGATAAGCTGTTGGGTTTTGAGATAACTGAAGTGGCTGGCAGAGGGGTGATCATGACAATGCTAAAGAATTTCACAACAAAGGTTGATGGAGGAGGGAATGAAGACATGGTTGCAGTAGATGAGCAACCTGTCAACTTCCTTCCAATCAGAGATATGGGAGCAGAGAAATTTCTCATTCACAGAAGCATTCTGTTTTTGCAGGATGAAGAGGTGAAGAAAGTCTTCCTGTTGATGCTCCTTAATATGTGCAGATAGGTTAGCATCAATAAGGTTGACAAAGAGTTCAGGAAGAAGGAGGGTAACTTCCTAATTATCCTGTCAAGTGTTAGGACAAAGATTAGGGTGTTAAGAGAGAGTATCAGGCCTGGCAAGGGAGGTACCAGCAATGTGGGAAAGTTGTAGGTCAAAGTTGGCAATATCAAGAAGCCAGCAAGCTTGTCATCAATTAAGCTTTTAAGGGGATTTAAAATAGGTCAGGTTTTTATGGTCAGTGAAAACCTGAACAGGAGTAGAGGAGCCTAGAAGGTACTGTCTCCAGGCTTTCAGGGCACAAATGACTGCAAGAAGTTTGCAGTCATAGATATCATAGTTTTGCTCAGTGGCAGAAAATGTCTGGGAAAGATAAGAATAGGGGTGCCAGTCCCCATTCTCATCAGTTTAAAGAAGAATGCTGCCAGATGCATAAGCAGAGGCATTAGTGGCAATGGCAAAGGGGTGGGCAAGATCTGGCATCTGCAATACCAGCTGGGATAAGAAGATAGCCTTGAGGGAATCAAAGGCTTTCTGGGCAGAGGGTGACCAAGACCAGGCCATGGCTTTCTTGGTGAGATCAAGGAGAGAATGGGTGATAGTGAAGTAGTTGGGGATAAATTGCCTATAGAAGTTAGCAAAGCCAAGGAAAGAGCAGATGTCCTTGACTTTGAAAGAAGTGGGCCACTGGAAAATACCAGCAAGTTTAACAGGGTCCATGGCAAGCTCACCAGGATGAATGATTATCCCAAGGTATTTAACCTGGGAGATGGTGAAGGTGCATTTCTCCAGTTTGAGGTGAAGATTGAGTTCCATTATTCATTGAAGGACATGGGAGGTGCAGTTCTGATGGGTGTTAGCATTAGGGAAAGAGATAAGGAGGTCATCCATATAGATGATGAGCCATTCTTCAGTGATTATATCTTGGAACAAATTGTTCATGAAACACTAAAAGTTGCAGATGAGTTGTTTAGGCCAAAAAACATCACTATGGGTTCAAATAGCCCCTTGTGTGTAATGAAGGCAGCCTTCCATTGGTGTCCATTGTGGATTCGGACATTGTTATAACCCTAGTGGACATTAAACTTAGTGAAAAGCTGAGCATCCCAGAGTTTGTTAATGAAGTCAGAGATAAGAGGAAGTGGGTAGGCATCATGAATGGTGTGTTCATTGAGATACCTATAATCTTGGCAAGGGTGAAGTTTGCCATCCTTCTTTTTAATGAAAAAGAAGGATGATGCTTGAGAGGAATTGGAGGGATGGATCTTCCCTGCCCAAAGGTTCTCTTTGAGGAATGCTTCCATGGTCTGTTGCTCTAGAGGAGATAAGGGGTAAACCCTACCTATCTTTGGGATAAACATGTCCTTTAGATTGATTTCATGATCATAAGAGCAAGAGGGCAGAAGGTGGTTAAGGATTTTCAGAGTGTTAGAGAATACCAACAAGAACTGTGAATATTCAGGGGGAAAAGTTGTCTTGGGTTTAGTCTTTTTGGCTTTGATGGCTAGCTCAGTAGATGTAGTAAGCTGAGCAATGGTGATCTCTGGGAGATAAGAGGAGCAGCAATCTAGAATCCTGCTAAAGTAGTAATTGTAGAGTGAGTCATTGATTGACTGCTCAGGGATAACATAGTCCAAGTAGCAGACCAAGAGCTTATTGTAAGGGATGATGATATCTTTGAGTAATCCATCAAACTGAGGTTTGTGAATAGAGTTGATATGGTAAGTGGTTGCATCAGAGGGAGGATCTGGAATGGTGAGCATGTTTGCCATCCAGTCAATGGTGGGATTTGTGGCTTGAAGCCACAGATATCCAAGGATAATGTTCTTCTTCCCACATGCAACGACATAGCAGGAAACCAGGAGAATGGATTGTTCAAAGTGAAGAAGAAGATTACAAGTTCAGGTGATCTTGCCTTTCTTGTTTTCAGAGTGGTTGATGTTCCAAATGACAATTAGTTCAGCAAGTTTCTTGATGGGGAACTGATTTCTTTTGACAAAGTCCCAGTCTATGCAATTAATTTGTGCCCTGCTATCAACAAGAGCATGAGTGGCTACAACTTTCTTGGCACAGGATGCAGGGAAAACTTGAATCACTACTTTCATGGATTTCTTGAAAGCAGATACAAGTACAGGTGCACAAGAGAAGGAGGAAGTACCTTGTATAGGGAAGGTACTCCATTTTAAAAACCCTGCCTTTCTGTCTTCTTCTTCTGTTCTTTCTTCACTACTACTCTAGTCACCTCACTGTCAGATTCATCATCACTAACCTCCTCTATCTTTGTTGTCAGTTCTTCAGCAGAGACTGTTTTGACATGAGGGGTTTCCTTGGTGGATGTGGCAGGGGAAGAAGTGGGGAAGTTGGGGCAGGCAGTGTTAATGTGACCAGATTTCTGGCATCTGAAACAAAGTCTATTTTTGATGCAGAAGGCCCTTGGCCTCAGTTAGGTGGCTCTTCTTTATGGCATCAACATCCATCACATTTGGATCTTTCTCCAGTTTAGATGTAGTGGAGGGAGGCATGGGAGTCCAAGTGAACACATGAGGATTCTTTCACCATTGTTCTATAGAGTGGACATGCTCCATAGTTCCTTGAAAATGAGCAGCTTTAGTGTACCACTTAGCAATAGTAGAGGGAATCATATCCAGATTATGGATGCAACAGGAGAGGTAGGATGCAAGTCCTGTTTTGAAGTATCTGATAAGGACATTATTGTCAGTGATTTTAGCAGTGACAATGCAGTTCTGGAACTCAGTGGTGTATTCAGTGAGGGAAGGCATTCATTTGCCTTTCTTTCCCTGCTTCATCTATGTGTTAGCTAACCAGTGGATGGCTGCATTGACTATATCCTGTTGTTGAAAGACCTTTAGGAATGTGGAAGTGAAATGGGAAAACTTTCCCATGGTAACAGTCATGCCAAAGATATATTTCTTCTGGTACATTGTAGCCCATGACAATGCTGGCCCTTTGATCATGAATGAAAGGGTGAAAGCAATCTTCTTCTCATTGGAGTCATAGACTGCACTGTTGACAAAAAGGTAAAATTGGACTGTATCCAGTCAGTTCTCAGCCTTGGATCAGTTGCCATCAAAGTGCTTGGGGGCACTGAGATGAAGTTCCATTAGCTTGGTGGTAGAAGTAGATGAGCTGGACATGGCAGTGGTTGGAGTGGGTTAGAGGAGGGTGAATGCAGGTTAGTGTTGAATGGGAGTAGGAGATGGTGGTGTCTGGGCTCAGGGAATCTGCAAGGAGGAAGAGAGTTCATGAGCAAGGTCATGGTCTTCTCATACTTCTTCTTGAGAGGGTACTAGGATATCCATGAGCATGTCTTCTGGTGTGGAAGGCCAATCCAGAGGAAAGGGGTTCTCAGGTTCCAAAGTGGACTCAAGAGGATCTGAGATAGAGGCTCAAGACTCACTCCAGAGGAAATTGAACAGCAAAGATTGTTTGGGTGAAATGATGAGAGCAGACTATAGCAACAATAGCCACAAGTAGAATATGCTACTTCTTTTGTTATGCTAGGCCCAGGTAGGGACAGGCATAGACATTGCTGTGGATAAAATGGAAGAGGCAAACTAAAGATAGGCCTCAAGACAAGTGAAGAGCCACAAATGAAGTATTGTGCTCAAGTGGTACCAGCTACACTCCCAGGAGTGTGCTGAGATCAGACACTGATAATCCTCTGGTTAAGTGCCAGGACACAAGCAGTGGATTCCAAGTACATAGGTACAAGAACAAGTGGAGATGCAAGGACTATGAGGTGATTGCAAGGTAGAAGTAGCATAAAGAAAGAGGAGACAAGAAGTATGCTACTTTATAGTACAACTAATAAGATTCAAGCAGAGACATACTGAGTAATCATGCTGACAAATAATGAGTAATGTATCCATGTAGAAATGGATGGAAAGAGATGGAATGATTATAAGTTAGCTGATTAAGAGATAGAAGGCCTGGGCAAAGGACTTAACAGAAAAGCAGTCTAGACAAGGCTAGAGCATGAGAAGAGCAGAATCTATCATAAAGGTGAACAAGAAAGCACCCAAGGTATGAGAAGAGTGGAAGCTAGGATGAGAGAAAAGAAAGGGAGAAGAGAAAAAGAGAGAAAAAGAGGAAATCATAACACCAATTATGCAAAGCACAAATGACTGCTAATAACTCTTTGTCATAAATCAGGTAGTTCAATTTAGCTGCATCCAAAGAGTGAGAAATATATGTTACTGGTTGCCACAGTCCATCTTCTTGTTAATAGGACAGAACAGCTCCAATGGTGACATCTGAAGTGTCTGTTTCAAGATAAATGGATTTAGAGGAGTCAAGATAACACAGAAGGGGTTTGAAGGTAAGAATTTCTTTGAGATGAACAAAAGCAGCCATGCAAGCTGATGTCAATTCAAATTTGACATCTTTCTGTGTGAGGGAATTTAAGAGATAAGCAATATTAATGAAGTTTGGTATGAATCTTCAATAATAATTTGCTAATCCAAGAAAGGCCTGAATCTGCTTGACAGTTTTAGGGATAGGCCAATTTTGGACTGCACTTGTCTTGATAAGTTGCATCTGTACCCCCTTTTTAGATACAACCATTCCTAGCTAATCCACTTGATCCTGGGCAAAGT
>JBBPKN010000473.1:0-38884 GCA_038089275.1 Pulveroboletus cf. rosaemariae
CTCACATCTCCACTACTTCTTGTACCTACATACTTGAAATCCATTGCTTGTGTCCTGGCACTTAACCAGAGAATCATTAGTGTTTGATCTTGGCACATCCCTGGAAGTGTAGCTGGTACCACTAAGGAACAATACTTTGTTTGCTCCCTTCCACTCATCTTGAAGCTTACCTTTGGTTTGCTTCTCCCACTTTGTCTCCAGCAAGGTCTATGCCTGTCCCTACCTGAGCCTAGTGTAACAGCTCTTCTTCTGTATAGGCACTCCTCAAGGCTGCCTTTCTCTTTTGGAGTTTGAGTCCCTAATATCATATGGCAGTACATGTTATTTACTGCCATTTAAGTCAATATAAAAAGGATTTTTGAAATTACTGTAAAAAAAGACCCTTTGTTACTTTTGGCCCCTTAATCTTGAGCATTTGGATATTTTGCCCCTATAAATATCTAAACTATATCTTTGTATTCTTACTTAGCCTTTAATTGGCAAAACTCTCTACTTCTTATCTATTATTATCAAGCATTAAAAAACAAAGCTTTTTTCAAGGTATTATTTATTTGTGTCCATAGAAGCTAGAGATATAACAGGGACCTTTATCTTTAGATATTAATGAATAAATTCATGAATCTAGTGAGACTTCTAGAGAGCACATTTGTTAAGAATTCAACTCTAAGCAAAGATAACTGCCTTAAAAGGTGCTTATATAAGCAGACCAGTCAGAAAAAGAAATAAGAAATAGTAGCAAGTGCTTTAGACTGGATTCTCCAGTCTATGCCCTTGTTCCTTATATTTTGCTAACTACAGTGCATGGACCAGGCCATGAGGCATATATAAGATAGCATAATAATGTAAAAGGGGCTAAAAATGAAGCTAAATAGAAAAAGAATCTAGTATAGGATAAAAATGAAAAGTTAAAACCATAGTTAAATAGTGTCAGTTTATAATAGCATTATCTTTTTGAGTCTTTTCCTCTTGTTTAGTCCTTAGTTTAGGAATTAGTTAATATTTTAATTCTTTTCCCATCTTTTTTATCTTACTACTTTTATAAAAAAGTCAAGATCATAACAATTTCAAATATTCTGCTAATTTCAAAAGTAAGAAAACTATTACAATAATATTGTTATATTGAAATGTTTATATTTTAGCAGGCTCTAAATCAAATCATATAATCTAGGCACTACTTGATAGCCATTAGCAAGTACTATTTTTTATCTTATCAAACTTGAGCAAAATTCCCATGTGTTGGCAGGGTACTGTGCACCCTGCATTTGAGGTTAGCATTGCAATGTTTTTTGAGGTCACTATGGGTAAGTAATCATGTACTGTTTCTAAAGTAATTAACTTACCTCAGTGGCTGATAGAACTATGTGCAAGGAAAATCAAATGCGGTATGCTTATGTAATTGCGATAGCGTGGTGCGAGTGTAGTAAGAGAGAACGAAATAACTTCAACATTGGCGATGTTGCACCTCACAGCCATGTGTGTTGAAATTAGTTGATTACCTGTGCTCCACAGCTTACATAAGCTAAAAACTGCATCGGACTGTTAGTTACCTTAGGAAACTTAGTGACTACAAGTATTCTGTAGTTTTACATTGTGTGCACCGGTGGTTGAACTAGTCGACCCGAGCGCGCTTGTTAGTCTGACAAACTGAATGTATTTTACCTAGCTGATGACTAACATACGATTAGATCGAGTAAACGAAGAGTATAGTAAAGATGCGACTCACCTCAGTCATGCGGATGAACAACGGATTGAGGTATTGGCAGCCAAGAGGTAGACTACTTTATTGTAGATTTGTATTTGAAAAAGGAATGAAATGACCTAGCATAGGATGTACAGGTCATGTGGTATGGTGTCCGCTGGGTATCAAGTCCGACGGATCCGTGTGCGCACAGATTGTCCCACATGGTACACGGATTGATGACGGCAGAGGTTACTACTGCGTGCGCGCTTGTTCATCCAACGCGATGGGACACGGGCGGATTTAGATAGCGAATAGCAGGGCAATGCCGGTCGATAAACTTGAATTTGTCCCAAGGCGTCCAAAGAGGGTCTGGTCTCTTCATCCCTTGATCTTTTTGAGAGTGTAGCTCGAGAACTTTGAGCACGGATATATATAACTAAATGAAGTTCTAGATTGTTCGCTCAAAAGCACAGTACGTTATTTTTTTTCATTACGTCGGGCCAATCCATGTCAGCGCCGATGCTAGCCAATCAACGTTATTCAAATGCATACGAACGCCAACTCCAAGTTGGACCACGCACGAAGAGGGAGACCAGTAGGTCCCTCTCCGAGTTCACGTGTCGGATGTTCAGATGTTAGAGCGTCGAAACGTAAATAGACTGGAGGATACAGTATGGCTGATACGACAGACATCACAATCCATTGGATGCGGGTCCGGTCCAATCACGGATGTCGAACTCTATTCTGAGATCGTGGTCATGCTTGCTTAAACTTGGGAAGGGATGATCGATCACGACACACGGAAACTTACAAGTGCAACGCAACTCCCCCGCATATCATAGTCGACATTGACGGTCCGCCCTCGAACTCTGGGTTAGGACCGTCGGGCGGCGATCATGATCCGAAACTCAATTGCTGATAACCGTTATCGTATCGCCTTTTAGAATCATGATGGCATGTGTTGATCGAGCGCGACTACCAAGTGATCAGATTTTCACTTCACGCTTGGAACGCGCCGTGAAATGCGATCGGACAACAGCTGAATGATAAATTACAGATTCCGAAAGGTGGCGTTACATGGGCGTGAGCGAATGTTGGCAGGCTTCTCCCGTGTGACCAGCCGATTCCATCGTGGAGAAAGAAGAAAGGAAAATTTTCTGATTGTTGATTAGGATTGATGAGAAATTCAGAAACTTCTACTATACGGAGAAGAGAGACAAGGTTGCTTTATCCTGCATTCGTGCTCATCCAACTCCTGGACGGAGCTATTCAACAGTCAAGATCAGCAAATTTACCTTGCTGAGACGAACCGTGTTCTCCGTTGTGTGAGAGAGGCTCGGCGCACTTGAACTGAACGAGTCGTGTGAAAAGGTGCTGAGGTTCACTGTCGCTTCGGACGGGAAACCCACCTCGGCTAGCTGTAGGCGGGTGAAAGCCCTGAATGCGGAAGGGCTCTCATTGGCGGTCCGGACCGATTGGTCGAGGTTACGGTAAGCGAGGACACGGCCCTGAATGAAATGCGTTCATTGTCCATCCATGGAGCGAACAGACATCCGGGCCTCAGCAGGTAGTACACCGTCTGCCTCTTCTAGCGTGACTATTGGGTCTTAATACCTGGGAGTTTCTGTGGTGAGCGGGCAGAGATTGCAGGAGGGATTCAGCCTGTGCCCACGGACGAGGTGAATTGAAAGTCATGGGTCACATCAGATCTGGGCAGAACAGCTGGAGGGTGCTCTGTGGGAATTTGACGTGGGCGTCGAGGCAAAGGAGGGTATAGTGCTAGGTCCCGAGCTGAGAAGCCATGGCGGGCGCCGCGAAAACGAGGCAGACTCGGGTGTTGGGGTGGGAAGCATCAGACTCGTCAGACTACAAGCTATTGGCTGGGGGACGTCGAGGATTAAAAACTAAGTTCAGATGGCGGTTGGGGAGCGGGTCTGTAAACGTGAGGGGCTCCATCAAGTCCTCGCGTACTCGCACACACTCAGGAAAAATAAGATTTCCCCTTTTCGACCACCTTCTGATTATGAGAGCTGACTTTGGGACCTCTCCTGTGCCTGCGCTCGTACTTAAATGGTTGGTCGCTCGCTATCGATGACCATCTCCCGTGCCTTCCCTCGCTACCCATCAAGGCTGTTCAATGTTCAAATTCACAGTGCGTGCCAGGCGCTCGACCACCCCAACTCAGTGCTGATAGTCGGCTCAGTCCCATCCCACATGCCAACGCGCCGAGTTGACAGCCGACTTCCTTGTAATTGGCGGCGGTCTCGCCGGTGTGTCTTGCGCGCTGGCCTTGAGGCGGGTAGGACACCGTGTGGTCGTTCTCGAACAGTTCATAGACACCGAGGTTTCAAAGGTGTGTATCGTATCGCTCAGTGTTGTCTTTTCCTGACAAATGCGTAGACGTCACAGGGAGGCGTCCGTTTGCCTCCGAACGTTGTCAAGCTCTTGTACAAGTGGGGGTTCGGGAACTCTCTGAGAGCAATATCTATTGAATCTCGCTCATTTGAATGGGACAAATGTGTGTTTCTTTGGCATGGCGACTTTGACGTCTTATCGACGGTTCCACAGACGAAACAGGGGAAGTGCTGGGCAAGCACGCTTGGGAGGAGGATATCTTGAAAGAGACCGGTGGGGTGTACCTGACCTGTCATGTGAGTTCCTCACCTGACTGCACAGCATTCTCCCTGTTGATGCCCTATACCGTAGCATGCTGATTTGCGCCAGATGCTGCTTGATGCTGCAGTCGAGGCTGGCGCAGAAATTCACAGTAATGTGAAGGTAGTCTCGGTGGACTGCAACCGTTGTCACGTTACATTATCCACGGGAGCAAGGCTGCGAGCCGATGTGATAGTCGGTGCGGACGGGCGCTCTAGCCTAACACAACAAGCCATCACTGGCATGGATGTATATGGAACTGCCCCTTCCCACTGTCTGTTCTACAAGTACGTTTCTTCCGTGATCCTGCTACCACATTGTTCATCATGAGGGTGACAGTGCAACGATTCCTGGAGAGCTGATGCGGCTAGACCCTATTCTTGCGGACTTTTATAACTCAAAAAACGTTAGTTTCTGGATTATCATTGAATGGAATTCGGTGCTGACTCGCATTTTAGAGAGTTGTTACATGGATTGGACATAATGCCGCTGCCGCCGGATTCCACTTGGTGAGTGCCCAGGGGTGAAATTCGACGCCAGACCATTCAGAGCTCTTTCAGGGCGGTAAGGCTGAGTTTGCTCTTCAATTATGGGTTCAACCGGCACAACAGAACTACTTTGATGATTGTTGGCTAGCCGAAGCTAATCTCAAAGAGATGCGAAGACAATTGGGGCTTTGCGAGCCAAGGTAGAGTGGCCGTGCCTGACAATCAAATTCTTTCCTGTAATGCCAGTTTAGGTTACTCAGATTGACAGCACTCGCGAAAAGTTCTACACGCGTTCGAGTGAAGATTATACCGCCATTAGAAAGTTGGGTGCACCGCGGCGGGCGCGTATTAGTCATCGGAGAGGCCGCGCATCCACTGCCGGTTCGTATAATAGACTCCAAGTGATAACACCTATTCACCATTCCCCGTGATGCGCAGGCTGGGTCGATTCAAGGCGGTGCACTTGCTATAGAAGACTCTGCAGTGCTGGCGAAACTTTTCTCTCACCTAAAGACAGAAGACCAAATACCAACATTCTTGCACGCCTTCCAGGAACTCCGCGAAGGTCGTTGCGCGAGCGTCATCAAGTGTGAACAGGGAAACCTGTTGTTCCAAATGATGCCCCACGGACCACAACAGGAGCAGCGCGATAATATGCTACGCAAACAGATTACAGAGGGACGACCCATGCTTTTAAGCAGAGAACCAGTCCATCAATGGGAACAAGTCAGGGAGCTGTTTGGGTACGATGCCGAAGACCAGGCGGATGACTGGTGGGTCAAGTGGGGCTTTCTCCAAGAGCGAGCCAAGGACCGCACAAGGGACCAGGAAGAGAGGATGAACGCGAGATTCTCTGCGCTCGGAGTCAGTCGGACCTGACTGGTGCTCCAATCAGAGAGCCCTGTTATTTTCGACGTATTCTATACTTTCTTGCATTCATTGATTGTTGATCATCTCCGTTCTGCCATCGCGGATACGTCTTTCTATTCCACCACACCCCTGCCATTGTTGGCTCCTTGGCGTTGCTTCCCACTTTTATGATGCAGATTCACACTGCTCAACTTTGTACGGTACTTTGAAAGCATAGACAGTACGTTCTTGTTATACCCCACACGCTCACGGATATATATAGACTGTATCAGATGTAATCATATCACCCTAATTTATGGCTGACAAGCTCCAGAATGTGAAACCAAGCTGACCAATGCGAACAGTGTATACATAGGTTCACCAATACATGTCCGAGCTTAATATTGGACAGTCAGGGAGATGTCACAAACAAGCCCAATGGAATCATGGTATCAATCGATAATCGTCTGTTTATCACGTCGGTCGCATCCAGTGCCCACAAGAATTCAATCCCTTGTTTTAATATGTGAGTCTGCATATGTGCACACAAGTCTAATAGGAATCGGGTTCAGCCAATGGTGGATTGATATTGAGCCAAGAATGTTTCTTCCATTTATGGTAGTCGTTACATAAGCTTGAGCGTACACTTTGCACCATTATCTGATTTATGTCCTCAGTAGCTTGACATCTAGGTAAGCCCTATCTTCATAGGCATTTGCTACTGTACTAACCTACCATAGTTCTCATAGGTAGTACTCCTAATATCAGTAGCTTGACATCTACTGAGGTTCTCATAGTTCCACTTAACCTCTGCACAGCATTTCTTTCAATAGTTTCGGACCCCGGCAACTATGATTGCTGGGGAGGTCGCCGTTACACCATGCGCAAATGGCCTTCCGTACAGAAATCCCTCGACCACTCGCCAGCTCATGGATATAGTTGACCACTGTCGGCCATGTCGTGTGCCATACAGCTACCCAACGTGTCCTCCGTTTCAGTGGTCATTCCGAAGACCTGGGAGCCAATTCCCGTCACCATCAGGGTATGCCAGTTACCATCACGAATTTCACTAATAATATACAGTAGTCGTACCACAGCCCACCGGCTCGGCCTCACTGTCCCCGAGTGACGAGTCTCAGCACTTAAAGACCGAGGCGATCCGATGATAACCACCAACGCACCACCACCTGCAAAAATGTCTAGTTCACTTGTCCCTTCGTCAGCAAATTGGGTCCTCGATACCAATCGTGACCCACCCGCATACACTCGGTTGTTCCCTCTCCTATTTCCTTGACAATCGGACTCACCAGTGTCTACTTGCATCAGACCCTTGGTTGGCTCTGAGTTTTACATGCAGAGACATTGGGACAGATATGATGCGCAAGTTATTTTCTATTTACCGACGTGATCTGAATAGAATGACGGACGTTGGGAATCAGGGATGGCGAAGTCTGCATTGGCATCAACTTTACTTCGTCACTGAAGACCGGAGAGTTGAAGGACTGTGCTCGAGGGGCGCTAGAAAAACTCCGGTGAGAACAATGCCCTCCATCTCTTTTCTTTTCTTTTCGCGAGCAAACGCCTCGTGTGAGTTTTTGAGCTGAAACGTGTTAGGTTTGTTTGTCCCATCATCGCCTGCACCGTTGAGGATGTCGCATCTCCACGGTGGGTATACACCCCATCCGCTGATCGCGGGGCGTGGCTGGATCTAGCCTTTGTCGTCGAAGAACGAGGAGCATCACTCAACACGTCCGAGTTCGTTCAAAGCATCAACCTCAAGCGACTACCCTACACAGACGGAAATGACACTAGCATCCTACTCAGGATGTACCTGCTGATGACCTCGGACGAGCGGGACGACGGCGAAAAGGAATATGGCTTATTCTTCCACGGTTCTCACACTATCATCGACGCTGGACCTGCGCTGCATGCACTGAACCTGATGTGTGAATGGATGTCGGGTGATGGCATGGATGTGGAAGTCAAGCCATTGGAAGAGTGGAAGAATCTTCCTGTTGATCCGATTACTGCCACGGGAGGGCTGTCTAAGGAATGGGATACGGTTGGAGTAAGGCTATTGCAGGAGTTTGCAGAGCAGGACGCTCGGACCTCGGTAAGTTGGTTTTGGATCTTACTGTGTTCTTTTCTTGCTTCCTCTCTATTTGGCTGACGAAGTGGCATATAACCTAGCCTTGTCATACCTTGCCTCCCCCGTTCCGTCCACTGATTCTGTCCGACCCGCCGTTCCGCTATGTGCGAACTATATCAGAATCGGAGACGGCTGCTATCGTTGCGCAGACAAAGAAGCTGGGGGTGAGCGTGTCTGCATTATTCCACGCCGCGCATTCTTTGGCACAGTTCAACATGAATCCAATCCTTGAAACAGGGACCGAAGTCGATTTTTCAACTCCCGCCACAGTGTAAGCAATGTTTCTGCGGAAGCGCACTTCCGCATCGGATGCGTTCGACTCCAGTCCATAAATCCTGAGCTCAAATCCTCCCTAATTTTTTTAGTGTGTCCCTTGAACGGTACATGAAATCTCCTGTCAACCCAAAGACACATTTCATATCATCCTTCACTCTAATGCCATTGCGATTCTCGATGGCTCGTCCAATGATGGAACGTAGTGAGAGGGGAAGACTGATAGTCACAACCAAACTACTCCAAGAGCGCTTTGAGAGGTGTTTGCCTGATCCTTGTCTTTCTCATGTGTTGGCTGCGATGGCGGGCATGTCTCCGGCCAAAGTGGCACCGAATGACATTGTCGAGCTTGCAAGTGGAGCGCAAGCAGAGGAAGTACCGATAGCCCCGTGGTTTTGTGCTTTCAATAACTTAGGCGTGATAGAGAGAAGGCTGAGGACACAACACGGGAACATCATCAGCGTTGGGAGCGTATGTTTGGGAAATCGACTGAGGTCTTTCATGTGAGACGTTTTTGTAATGGCTGTTTCTTGCCCTCCCACAAGGTCTTACTTCTTTCTCCCCTCCTCCCCCTTCTTGTGTTCTTCTCTTCTTCGGTCGCTTTACAGGACTGTTCACATGTGGACGATGCATTCAAAGTTTCACTTTCAAGTTCAGGTGGGTCATTTTCATTTCATGTGCTACTGCCACTGCTACACTGCTAACTTGCTGTCTATGTGCCCCGATGTCATAGGGTGCCACTGCTTGGGGAGAGGAGTACACAAGAAAGTTGTTAGATGAAACAATAAGAATTGGGTTCCTTGTCCTAGAGGGCCCCGAGGCTTGAGGCATAATACCTCACTGATGTTACCCGCCCTTGTAATCTCTCGGTGACAAAAATTCTGCTGCACGTAATTCGTCGCAAAGCGGGCGGGTTATGTATAATGTCAATCACCTTGTCATTTTCCCTTTCAGCACTTCATGCATTTGTTAAGTCGTGTATTCCCCGATGTATGGTGAGAAACAAATTGACAGTATACTCAGTGGTTCTGATTGAGCGGATGTTTGGGAGGGCGATTGCCCTCGAGAAGCGGAAGTCCTAGATGTGGAACAGGTCGGATAGCAGATCCTCAAGTCGAGTAAGTATAAGACTGGGGAAGGGCAGTGCGGGCGAAGGCGAGCGGTGTTTATAAAACGAAATGTAAGTGAAGGAATGTGTGATATTGAATTAGAGTCTGTATGGCAACCATGTCATGTTGAGAAAAACCTTGGATTTTCAGTGTCTCAATCAACCTGAAGGACACCTTGAATCTTTACACTGGAAAGAATTGCCCATTCAGCTAATGGAAGTAAGAACTAGATACATGTCAGCAAATAATACTTTGGTATACAGTAGGTTTATGCTTACTTCAGTCAAAAAAGAGAAATGACTAAGGATAATATGGAAAACAGTAAACAACATTAAAGTGAAGTGATCTGAAATACACTAATGTATTGAATAGACAATGAAAGATTGGAGCTGTCATAGTGAAATGAAAGGCTGTTATATATGGAGATCATACCATAATTAACATCAACTCACACTATCCACAATGTATACTCTCTACCTCTTACAGTGACTCCAAAAAGTATTCCAATATCAATATCTAATCTAAATCCATGGTACAAAGTGCCCTGCAAATACCTGTAGAAATTTTATTTTGCTTTGATAAAAGCAAATATAGTACTTACTCTTGGCTATCATTTGGCCCCAAGGTCATATGGTTTGGCCTAGTAACCATGAAGATATGACCATTTGAAAACAGAGACTTTATTGGAATATTGTTAAAACTTTCCATTCTTCTTAAAGAGACTGTTAAAACCTATACCAAGACAAGTATACTTTTAACCAGTTTCTCTTGTAATTGAAAACCTTGACGCTGGAGGTAGATCAGAACTCTGAGTGCTCCAGAGAATTCCAGGGAAATCTGGGAAGGATTTCAATGGTTGAACAGGACTTGGCTTCACCTTATGGGGTGTGCCCTTGCACTTCTCCATTGTCCCAATTTACATAGGTGTCAGGGTGGATAACAAGGCCAGTCATGGGGGTGAGGCTTTACAACTCCTTTGAGGATATTGCATAGTCTTGGAGGTATTTTGGGGTAACCTGGAGGGTTAAAGTGAGTCCAAGGGCTCATGCAGTGTGAGGATGACGACAAGAGAGTTCTGGTGTTTTTGTCGATATTTGTACTAAGGTACAAGATACAGAACTACAGTACTTATACCTCAGAGAGGCAGAACTATCTAGGAGTGTAACAAAATGAGACAGGTGCAAGCTCAGAAGTAAAGCAGATGTCTAGGTATCTAGGAAATGAATGGAGATGTTGAGAAGACAATGTCCAATCATGTCAGACTGAAACTGAAGAGTGACAGGATGAAACAGGGGAGAGCAAGGAACAGGAATGGAACAGGAATAGTAATAATGATGGTAATGGTAGCTGACTGAGAACGGTAATGGAGTTATAGCAGGAAGGTCTGGAGATGATGAAGGGGAACTAGAGTAGTACTTAACTGAAGCAGAGATAGACTGGAAGCAGGATGGGTGGAGTGGGAGCAGAAGTCCAGGGGAGCATTTAATGCTGAGGGGCAGGAGTGGTAAGCTGGGTCAGAATGGAGTCAGAATTCAGGTCAGAGGTCCAGGATATGACAAATATTTTATATACTTTTCATCTAAATACTATAATTATAATAAAAATTTGATAAATTTGATATTGTTTGGTGATACAAACAAAGACACACATGTAAAAAATGTGTCTGAGCTTTAAAATGTTCTCATATTTTTTAATTTCACACTTTAATCACCATATAATCTCTCTCTGCTAATTAAAAGGCTAATATTTAAAGTAACTTAAAAAATTGATCCAATGTTTAGCACTTTTTCAATGTTTATAGAATAACTCCACAACATGAACAAATAAAGAAGCTAAAGTGTAAGTTGTTGAATAATAGTAGTTAATCAGGACTACATAACAATACCTGAATTATACAATTCTAATCAAAATTGAGTGAGATATGAATAATTTAAGACAGGGACTCAAGTTAAAGCTCATACCCTTTTTGCTATACCAACATGACCCAAGCTTAAACTCCAGAGATTTCTGGAAGGTCTGGAGATTTCCAGAGAAGAACAAGAAGGGTTATGTTAGATAAAATGAAACTTGGCTTCATCTTATATGGAGTGCCCTTGCACTTCACAGTGTCCTGATTTATGGAGAGATTAATCATGGAGGGGAGGGTGATCTTGACACTCAACAGGAGAGATAGGCAAGACAAGGAGCATCAAGCTTAGTCATATTGAGAGTAGAGCCTTATAATTCCTTTAAGGATATCATTTAGCCTCAAAGGTACTCTGAAGTAATCCAGAGGATCAGAGAGTGAGCTGGGTAGCTTGGTCAGAGTAAGGACAAGGTCAATATGGGGTGTCTTTGTCAATATTCATACTGAGGTACAAGATACTGGGCTACAGTACTTATATTTCAGGGGGCAAAACTATCTAAGAGTATAGTGAAATAAGACAGGTGCAATCTCAGAAGCAAAGCAGGTGCCTAAGTATCTAAGAGACAAATGGAGATGTCAGGGAAGATAGTATCCAATCATGTCAGATTGAAACTAAAAGAATGGCAGGAAGAAGTAAGTGGGAAATAGTAACAGTAATAGAGAGTGAAACAGAATTAAGTATGAAGTAGTGGCAGAGTGGTTTTGTTATGCTAGGCCCAGGTAGGGACAGGTGTAGACCTTGCTATGGAAAAAGTGAAAGAGGTAAACCAAAGATAAGCCTTAAGATGAGTAGAGGGCAACAAATAAAGTGTTGTGTCTGAGTGGTACCAGCTACACTTCCAGGGGTGTGCCAAGATCAGACACTGGTGATCCTCTGGTTAAGTGCCAGAACACAAATAGTGGATTTCAAGTACATAGGTACAAGGACAAGTGGAGATGTGAGGACTGTGAGGTGATCACAAGGTAGAAGTAGCATAAGGAAAGAGAAGACAGGAAATATGCTACTTTATAGTACAACTAATTAGGGTTCAAGTGGAGCTTGATTGAGTAATCATGCTGATGAATGATGAGTAACATATTCATGTGGAAACAGATAAAAAGAGATAGAACAATTATGAGTCAGCTGATTAAAAGATAAAAGGCCTGGGAAAAGGGCTTAACAGAAGAGCAGTCTAGGCAAGGCTAGAGTGCAAGAAGAGCAGAATCTATTATTGAAAGATAAACAAGGAAGTATCTGAGGTGCAAGAAGAGCAGAAGCTAAGACATGAATAGGAAAAGAGGAAAAAGAAAAGAGGAAATGTAATATTATCCCCCTGCTAGGGGTGAAAGACTTGTAATACCTTAAAAGGCATCATATGAAGGCCTGGGGGAGCTGGTGATGTTGGCCCAGCCAACCCCATTGATAATGTCATCACAGAAGTCATCATTAGTGTAATAAGAAGATAAAGGGGGTGAGAGAGCCACGGGAGGGCAGTGATATGACCTCTGTGAGTGGTGGGAGCTACAGGAGTGATGAGAGGAGCAGGAGGAACCCCTAGAGAAGGTGTGGGAGGAACTGCAAGAGGAGAAAGAAGCAGAGGAGGAGACAAGGGGGTCAATAACATGGTGTTAAGCAGGGTAGTGAGCTTGGGTATGTCTGGGGTGCCAGTGGAGGCAGTAAGGACATTGGTAGAAGGGGCAATTGATGCAGATGTGGCCCAGACATCAGCAGTGAAAGCATGCTTCATGAAAGTGAGGATGGAATGGAGGAAGGTAACCATCACCATGAAGACCAGTCCACCAAGCTTTAGTACATTCCAGTGCAGCAAGTTTGTTATCATCAAGAGGAGAGAAAGATGCAGAGGGAGTGGTAGGGGTATAGCCTTGTGCAGTAGCCAATTTGTGCATGTATTAGTCAAGGTTGGTAAGAAACTCACCCATTTCAAGCTGGTAGGCAAGAGCTTTGACATTGGACAGGAGTTCTTGATGGATGGAGATAATGAGGGCTTGTGCAAGGGAGATCTGAGCATGGGGAATGCAGGAAAGGATGGAGGCAAGGAGGGAAAGACAGAGAAGCTGCATGTAGATTTGGTATAGTAGTCACAAGGGTGAAAACATGTCAAGGTGGAAGCCAATGGGGATGGCAAGGTGAGAGTCCATGACAAAGATCATGACCTGGTGGGCATAATTGGGGGATGGGGCACCATGGCAAAGAGTGTGGGTAGAGAGTGGGAGATCTATGCTAAGAATGCCAGTGGATATGGTGTAAATTGCAGGAGGAGGGATGGGGATGGGAGTGATGACAGCTGGGCTAATGGAGATAGCAGGGGGTGAGGCTATGAAGTCCTCAGAAGGGAATTCAGAAGTGAGGGTGAACAAAGAAGAAGAAAAGTAAGTATTAGTAATAGATGAAGGGGAAGAGATGAGTAAAGGCTCAGTGGGAACCTCCTTAGCAGGAAGCTGTGATGAGGACACAGGTGGAGTGTTGAGAGGGGTATTACAGGAGCAGAAGCCTTGGTCAATGGTAAAGGCCATTTGTTATTTGTGATAGTGGGTGGTTTTCTTAGTGGAGGAGTAAGGAAGAAGAGCAGATGAGGGGAAGTGATAAGGGTGGAGGAGTTTATACTTATCCAAAGCAGACTGGGAATGTTTCAAGTTCCATTCAGGTTCCCAAGAGTTATTTTCTGCCAAGTATCCTTTTCATCAGATCAGGAACTGATGGTTACCTGGGAGATTGCAATGTTTTAATATCTGCTCTAATTTGTATTTCTCCTTGCCTTCTATAAGATCTGGAGGTGGAGCGGGAAAGTTCTTTCCATGAATGTCATTTTCACAATAGGGCAATAATAGTGACACATGGAACATGGGGTGAATCTTCCATGTGAATGGAAGGCAGAGTTGATAGGTGATCAGGGAAAGGACTTCTGTGATAGTGAAGGGTCCTTCCCATTTAGGGGAAAGTTTTGGATAAATGATAGCCTGTTTCAAATTACAGGCTTTTAGCCACATCTTATCTCCTTTGGTGAATGGGGAGAAGGTGGAGCAGATGTGGAATACCATGGTTTGGCAGGCTAGATCATGTGCAGCAAGGGCTTTGTCACAAGCAGCAAGAAGTGCCTTAGTGCAGTCAGCAACAACAGGCATTAGTGATTTGTTAATGATAGAAGAAAGGGCACAGAGTTTATATCCCATTATAAGATAGAATGGAGATTGCCCTGTAACAGAGTGGGGGCAGTGATTATGGACAAACTCAGCATGGGTGATAGAGTCTGCCCAGCCAGTGGGATTAGAACCACAATAGATGCAAATATATATCTCAATCTCCTGGTTAACTTGTTCAGTTTCACCATTAGACTGAGAATGATATGCAATGGAAAGAGAGAGATTGTATTCAAGGAGTTTTCCCAGCTCCTTGGTGAAGGCAGAGGCAAATTGAGGGCCATGATCAGAAATAATCTTGTTGTATAGCCCATAGCAGAGATATACTTTGTGGAAAAAGAGAGTGGCAATGCCCTTAGTGATAATGGATTTCTTGGTGGGGCAAAGAATTACCCCCTTTGTAAGTCCATGGTCAACCATGACCAGTAAGGCATTGAAGTCAGGGAAAAGAGAAAGATCAGTGATCAGATCACAGGAGATCTGTTGGAAAGGGCAAGTAGCAGTGGAGCAGATAAGAGAGTGTATGGGAGTAGAGGGGTGAGTGTTTGCCTTGTTCTGCTGGCAAACAGGACAGCCAGCAATGTAGTTGTGAATGAAAGTGGCAAGAATGGGCCATTAAAACTCAGCAGAGACAAGTTGTTGGGTTTTAAGATAACCAGGATGGCTGGCAGAGAGGTGGTCATGACATTGTTGAAGAATTTCACAACAGAGGTTAAGGGAGAAAGGAATAAAGACCTGGTTGTGATAGGTGAGCAACCCATTGATCTCCTTCCATTTGGAGGTGTGGGAGCAGAGGAATTTTGCATCTGCAAAGGCATTCTGTTTTTGCAGAATGGAGAGATGAAGGGGGTTGCCCTGTTGATGTTCCTTGATATGAGTGGAAAGGTTAGTATCAATGAGGTGGACAAAGAGTTTGGGGAGAAGAAGGGTAACTTCCTGATTATCCTGGAAAGTGTCAGGGCAAAGGTCAGAATAGTGAGAGAGGGCATTAGGCCCAGAAAGGGAAGTGCCAGCAACATGGGAGAGTTGCAGGTCAAAACTGGCAATATTGAGAAGCCAGCAAGCTTGATGATGATCAAGCTTCTGAGGGAATTTGAAGTAGGTCAGGTTCTTATAATCAGTAAAGATCTGAATGGAAGTAGAAGGGCCAAGGAGGTACTGCCTCCAGGCTTTCAGAGTACAGATGATCATGAGGAGTTTATGATCATAGATGTTGTAGTTCTGCTTGGTGGCAGAAAAGGTCTGAGAGAGATAAGAACAGGGGTGCCAGTCCCTGTTCTTGTCAGTTTGGAGAAGAATACCACCAGATGCATAGGCAGAAGCATTGGTGGCAATAGCAAAGGGACAGGTGAGATCTGGCATCTGCAGTACCAGCTGTGACAGGAAGATAGCCTTGAGGGAGTCAAAGGCTTTCTGGGCAGTGGAAGACCAAGACCAGGCTGTGGCCTTCTTGGTGAGGTTGAGAAGAGGATGGATAATAGTGGAATAGTTGGGAATGAATTGCCTGTAAAAGTTAGTAAAGCCAAGAAAGGAGTGAACATCCTTGACTTTAGAAGGAGTGGGCCACTGGGAAATACCAGCAAGTTTGACAGGGTCCATGGTGAGTTTGCCAGGACAAATGATCATCCCAAGGTATTCAATCTGGGATACAGTGAAGGTGCATTTCTCCAGTTTAAGATGAAGATCAAGTTCCATCATTCATTGAAGGATATGGGAAGTGCATTCCTGATGAGTGTTAGTATCAGGGGAAGAGATAAGAAGGTTGTCCATATAAATAATGAGCCATCCCTCAGTGATTATATCCTGGAACAAATTATTTATAAATTGCTGGAAAGTAGTGGGTGAGTTATTCAGACTGAAGAACATCACCATAGGTTCAAATAGCCCCTTATGTGTGATGAAGGTGGCTTTCCATTGGTGTCCATTTCAGATGTGGACATTATTATAACCTCAATTGACATTGAACTTAGTGAAAAGTTGAGTGTCCCAGAGCTTATCAATAAGATTGGAAATAAGGGGAAGAGGATAGGCATTACAAATGGTGTGTTCATTAAGGTACCTATAGTCTTGACAAGGGTGGAGTTTGCCATTCTTCTTTTTGACAAAGAAGAAGGATGACACTTGAGGGAAGTTGGAGGAATGGATCTTCCCAGCTCAAAGATTCTCATCAAGGAACTCTTTCATGGCCTGTTGCTCAGGGGGAGATAAGGGGTACACCTTACCTATCTTTGGGACAAACATGTTATGAAGTGACACTCCAGCACTGGAACCAGTCATGTGACAGCACATAATCATGCACAAGATACCCCATTTTAAGCTTAATCCTAGTCTGTGGTCTATTTTCTTTAAGAGTATTTATTATCCTTTTCCCTTAGCAGTGGTCATGTGATCATCAGTCACCTGACATGGATCTTCCCAGGATCTTCCCTGGAACTGCCCTCCTTTCTTATTATTATGGTGTTGATCTCTAAATAACCTGTTTTAATCCTAAATAGTCTGCCTTGAAAGGGTGCATCAGTTTTGTTGTCAGATTCAGATTGAATAGAATAAAGAGGATGATGTATGGACTCAGGGTAGCAAGGCCTGAGGAGCCATGTCACAATGTTAGGAGGAAATGCCTGTATTGTCAAGGTACTAGATGATGTACAAGATAACAAAGTGGTTAAGGCTGGAGAGCTGAAACCAAGGAACTACTCAACTATTTATACTATGTCTAAGTGCACACAGACCACCTCCAGGGTTATGGGAAATACTAAATAAGGAAATAGGGCATAGGGCATGCTTACTGAGAATATGACCAATGGGCCATGTGGTAGAGGTATATAGAATAGAGAGACTGTGTGGAATGGAAGAATAGAGTCTAGGGTAAGTGAAGATTAGATCATGCCCTCAACTATGAGGCCGAGGAGATCCCATCTAGAGATCTGACCCTCATCTAGATCAAGATCCAGATTCATTGGAGATTAGATCAGGAAATGCACCTATTATCTGAGATGCTAGATCCAATCATAAGCTGTGCCTAAACCCCAGGGGAATACTCTGAAATAACAACTCAAACATATCCTAGGGTTTGTCCTTGTTTGGCAGGAATGTCTCATGGTCATGTGCTTGTCATGTGACTCTTCTGCTAGTGAACTGTTCATTTATAACACTTATCTCCATGGATCTCATCTGATCTAGATCTAGATTTGGATCTGAACCCTAGATGCATCTGTGGCAGATCTACAGATTGGATCTCATCTGTGGCAGAGATCTCCATCCTCATGGTGCAAGCACCTCTGACCCTGCATTCATTTCCTAGATACTTCTCTTCCATTCTTCCATATCCACATGGCCTCCTGCCATACTCTTCATTTCTGCTCCATGCTTTCTCCTCATGTTCCTTATCTATTAACCCAGGATTTAGGGCATCCCCTGATTAGGTAGTTCCTGTACTTAGTCAGCATGGTCTATGCACCAGTTCTTGGAATATATATAGGCAAGGGTAGGCAAGCTGGGATTCTCCAGTCTTGCTCACTTGAGTCTGATTTAGTCTCTTCTGGCTATGCTCCACTCCCTATAAGTGATCCAACAGTTTCCTATTGGCTTAGGGACTGGCTTAGACTCTTACTCCTTTTCTTATCATGTCTAGTTCCTGGCCACTAGCACAAAAGCCAGACAGCAAGATAGGAAGATACTCCTCAAGGGTTAGAGTTAGGTTTAGATCAATGCATCAGTAGTTGCATTTCAAAATGTGTCTTTCAGATTGATCTCATGATCATAAGAATGAGAGGGTGGAAGATGGTCAAGGGTTTTGGAGTATTGGAGAATACTAATGAGAATTAAGAGTATTTGGGGGGAAGATTCATCTTGGATTTAGCCTTTTTGGCTTCAATGGCTAGCTCAATGGATGTGGTAAGCTGAGCAACAGTGATTTTGGGGAGATAGGAGGAGCAGTGATCTAGGATCCTGTTTGAGTGGCAGTTATAGAGTGAGTTGTTGATCAACTGCTCAGAGGTGACATAGTCCAGATAGCAGACTGAGAGTTCATTATAAGGGACAATGATGTCTTTAAGGAGTTCATCAAATCAAGGTTTATGGACAGAGTTGACACAGTAAGTGGTTGTGTTGGAAGGAGGATCTGGAATGGTAAGTGTATTTGCTATTCAGTCAATGGTAGAGTTTGTGGCCTGAAGCCACAGGTGTCCAAGAATGATATTCTTCTTCCCACATGTGATGACATAGCAGGAAACTGGGAGGACAGATTGTTCAAAATGAAGGAGAAGATTGCAAGTTTAAGTGATCTTGCCTTTTTTGTTTTCTAAGTGGTCAATGTTTCAGATAACAATCAGCTCAGAAAGTTTGGTGGTGGGAAACTGGTTCTTTCTGATGAAGTCCCAGTCTATGCAATTGATTTGTGCTCCACTGTTGACATGAGCATGAGTAGCTATGACTTTCTTGGCATGGGAAGAGGAGAAAACTTGAATTGCAATCTTCATAGATTTCTTGGAAGCAGATACAAGTACAGGTGCATAAGAAAAGAAGGGAGTACCTTGCATAGAGAAGACACTCTGTTTTAAAACCCTGCTTTTCCATCTTCTTCTTCTTTTCTTTCTTTACAACTACTTTTGCCACCCCATCATCAGATTCCTTGTCACTAACCTCCTCTATCTTTGTCATCAGTTCTTTGGCAGAGACTGTCTTGATGTGGAGGGTTTCCTTGGTGGTGGTGGCAGGGGAGAAAGAAGCAGGGAAGTTGGAGCAGGCAGTGTTAATATGACTGGGTTTCTGGCATCTAAAACAAAGTTTATTCTTGATGCAGAATACCCTTCCTGCCTTGATTAGGTGGCCTTTTTTTATGGCATCAATGTTCATGGCATTTGAGTCTTTCTCTGATTTGGATATAGTGGAGGAAGGCATGGGAGTCCAAGTGAATATGTGAGAATTCTTTTGCCATTGTTCTATAGAGTGGGCACACTCCATAGTACCTTGAAAGTAAGCAGGTTTAAGATACCACTTATCAATGGTAGAGGGAATTGTATCCAGGTTATGGATATGGTGAGAGAGGTAGGATGCAAGTCCAGTTTTTGTAATGCAACTACTGATACATTGACCTTCCTAACCCTAATCCTTGGGAAGTGCCTTCCTATCTTGCTATCTGGCTTTTGTGCCAGTGGCCAGGAACTAGGCATGATGAGAATAGAGTAAGAGCCTAAGCCAGTCCCTAAGCCAATAGAAAACTATTGGATCACTTATAGGGAGTGGAGTATAGCCAGAAGAGACTAAACCAGACTCAAGTAAGCAAGACTGGAGAATCCCAGCTTGCCTACCCTTGCCTATATATATTCCAAGGACTGGTGCACAGACCATGCTGACTAAGTACAGGAACTACCTAATCAGGGAATGCCCTAAACCCTGGGTTAATAGATAAGAAACATGAGGGGAAAGCATGGAGCAGATATTAATGAGTATGGCAGGATACCATGCAGATGTGGGAGAATGGAAGAGAAGTATCTAGGAAATGAATGCAGGGTCAGAGGTGCTTGCACCATAAGGACAGAGATCTCTGCCACAGATGAGATCCAATCTGTAGATCTGCCACAGATGTATTTAGGGTCCAGATCCAGATCCAGATCAGATCAGATTCATGAAGATAAGATGAAGGGCAGTTCCAGGGAAGATCCTGGGAAGATCCTTGTCAGGTAACTTATGGTCACATGACCACTGCTGAGGAAAAGGAATAATAAATACTCTTAAAGGAATAGAACCATAGACTAGGGTTAAGCTTAAAAAGGGGTGTCTTGTGCATGATCACATGATGTCACATGACTAGTTCTAGTGCTGGAGTGTCACTTTATAACAGTTTTGTAGTAACTAATGAAAACATTGTTATTAGTAATTTTAGTAGAGACAATCTGATTCTGGAACTTAGCAGTATATTCAGCTAGGAAAGGTGTCCATTTACCTTTTTTTCCCTGTTTCATTTGAGTGTTTGTCAACCAATGGATGGCAGCATTGACCATATCCTGTTGTTGGAAAACTTTCAGGAATTTGAAGGTAAACTTGGAAAACTTTCCCAAGGTAATAATTATGCTGGAGATATATTTCTTCCAGTACATTGCAGTCCATGACAGGGCAAAGGTGATCTTCTTCTCATTGGAGTCATAGACCATGCTGTTAACAAAAAGACAGAACTGGACTGTGTCCAGCCAGTTCTTGGCCTTGGATTGGTTACCATCAAAGTACTCAGGAGCACTGAGATGAAGTTCCATTGGCTTAGTGGTAGAGATGGAGGAGCCAGACATGGTGATTGTTGGAGAGGGTCAGGGAAGGGTGAACATGGGTTGGTGTTGGATGGGAGTAGAAGAAGGTGGCATCTGAGCTTGGAGAATCTGTAAAGAAGAAGAGAGTTCATGAGCAAGGTCACAGTCTTCTCATACTTCTTCTTGAGAGGAGACTAGGATATCTGTGAGTGTGTTTTCTGATGTGGAAGAGTGATCTGGAGAAGAGGGGTTCTTGGGCTCCAAAGTGGACTCAAGAGGGTCTGAGGTAAAGGCACAAGGCTCATCCCAGAGGGAATTGAACAGCAAAGGTTGTTTAGGCAGAATGGTGGAAGCAGACTATAGCAATGATAGCCATAAGTAGGGAATGCTACTTCTTTTGTTACACTAGGCCTAGGTAGGGACAGGCATAGACCTTGCTGTGGAAAAAGTGGAAGAGGTGAACCAAAGATAAGCCTCAAGATGAGTAGAGGGCAACAAATAAAGTGTTGTGCCCAAGTGGTACCAGCTACACTTCCAGGGATGTGCTGAGATCAGACACTGGTAATCCTCTGGTTAAGTGCCAGGACATAAATAGTGGATTCTGAGTATGTAGGTACAAGGACAAGTGGAGATGTGAGGACTGTAAGGTGATCACAAGATAGAAGTAGCATGAGAAAAGAGAAGACAGGAAATATGCTACTTTATAGTACAACTAATTAGGGTTCAAGCGGAGCTTGATCAAGTAATCATGCTGACAAATGATGAGTAACATATCCATATGGAAACAGATGGAAAGAAATAGAATGATTATGAGTCAGCTAATTAAAAGATAGAAGGCCTAGGCAAAGGGCTTAATAGGAAAGCAGTCTAGGCAAGGCTAGAGTGCAAGAAGAGTGGAATCTATCATTGAAAGATAAACAAGGAAGCATATGAGGTGCAAGAAGAGCAGAAGCTAAGATGTGAATAGAAAAAGAGGGAAAAGAAAAGAAGAAACATAACAGGTTTGAAGAGAACAAATTAAGGGCTAAGATAAACTACTTAACTGAGCCAGGAACAGGGCTAAGATTGGAACTAGAGTGGAGAGAATGGAAGGTCAAAGAAGTATGTACTGATGACTGGGCAAGGGAAGCATAAGGATAATGTCACATCCCATACCAATGAATCAACTCTGCTATGTCTCCAGTGCAACTCTGGTTGCTTTTACACTTTAAGCTAAAGATTTCCTGGTTCCCTTACCTCCATCTTTTCCTATCTAATGTTGATTACAACTTTACCTATGCTAACTCCATACCATTCTGATACAACTCTGTAGTTTCTTCAATCTTACTTTCTGTTCCTGTTTCTTTCTGCCTTGCCTCTCCCTGTTATCATTTAGTTTTTAGTTTGACATTATTTGACATTGTCTTCTCTGATATCTCCATTTGTATCCAGGATGCATTGGTACCTGCTTTACTTATGAGACAACTCCTTTTATATCTCTGTTCCCTCCATAGATAACCTGCCTTTCTAAGATATAAGTACAAGAGCTCTGTATCTTGTACTTTAGTTTGAATATTGACCATAACACAATGTTACAATTTCCTTTGACCCCCTTCTGCTTTATGACTTGACATCATACCCTACATTAAGTCTCATGACTTACTTTACAACTTGATGTCATACTCTACACTAAGTCTCATGACTTACCTCATGACTTGACATCATACCTCTTATTGGAAAAGCCCTATGGTCTATTCTGGACCTCTGATAGTTTCTGATCCCTCCATAAATCAGGGCACCTGGTACTAGCATAAGGGCACATCACATAAGGTGAAGTCAAGCCCTGTCCACTCTGGAATTATCTAGAGTATCCCCAGAGTATATTGCAACTTTATAATAGGTAACTGAAGTGAGGTTGTTATAATTTTATTACATTTTTCTCATTTCTGACACTATGTTCACTCTTCACAAAGTCACATCACATGACTTCTTCACTTCTTCACTTCTTCACTATTTCACTTCTTCATTTCTTCACACTTCACAAGTCTAGACTAATCTAGAACATAAGATCATACCTCATGTTTGACACCTGTTACTGCTAGGGTTCTTGCTACTTTATTGTCATTGGTTGGCTTACTGTACACTACTTTAGGGCCAGTCTAGTTTACTTGGTCCATGCATATCTTTGTACAATATATAAAGGCCAGGGTGCAAGCTGGGATTCTCCCAGTCTTGTGCACTTGAGCTTTGCTTTAACAAGTCCAATACTCCTCTTTGCTTCCCTACTGCTTTGCCTAGTTAGTTGGCTCTAAGTTCAAAGCCATCACTTAGATCAGAAGAGATAAGAGTGCCCTCAGACCTCTCAAGTTAGTTCAACACTAAGAAGGTGTCTCAGAGGTGGAGTGGTAATGGAGGGTTAGAGTTATGTGGGGGAGAGTTGGGCTAGAGTAGTCTAATAGATATGCAGACCAAGCACAAGCTGAATTGGAATTAGATCAGAATTGAGTCAGAATTATGGGATATAAGAGTATTTCCCCCTTAGGTCTAAATTCTTGAAGGCTGTTAGCATGTGATGTGGAGGTAATGCACATATAACCTTATTTAGTGACAATGGAGTGAAAGATTGGAGTTTTAGCTCATTTATGAATAAAATGGTTGCTTCTCTAGTAACTTCTTTTTCTTTACTACAACATCATGTCTGTGTTTGAAGACATTATGACATGGATGGAAGAGTGGCTTGTGGAGCACACTGATGACAATGAGGCATTAAGTGATGCCAAATATGCTGAGTGCAAGAGGTGCATAAAGGCAAGAAAGAAAGAAGAGTGGAGGAGGGCAGAAAAGGCCTGCAGGGTAGTGGAGGAGGTTAAGAGGGTCAGGTTGGCAGCAGAGAAGGTGGCCCAGGAAAAGGTAAGCAGAAGTATTGTTTGTCTTAAAATAGGGTAATCCAAAGATAATAGATAGTGCAAGTGCAGGCCCAGGCAGGGCCTAGTAATGACAAGGGAAAGTGGAGAGTGGAGGAGATTCTGACATGCCAGAGGTGCAAGAAATGGGAGCAGGCTTGTAAGGTGGGCATGGGAAAGTCCACATCATGCCTTGCCTGTCAAGAGGCAAAGGCAAGGTGTGAGTGCCCAGGAAAGAAGAAGCTGGTATGGAAGCAGCAATAGAGGGATATGAAGGAGAAGCAGTCTGATCAGGAGATGAGCTCAGAGGGGGCAGAGAGGGGCACTGAGCAGGTGGCAGAGGGCTGTTGCCTGCTAGTGGTGGCCATACAGAAGGTGGGTGGCAGGGTGGTGTAGAAGATAAGGCAGGAGAACTGGCTGCTAGTATGGCTGGTGGACATCTTAGATTTCACATGAATGGTGAGCAGAGAGGCTGTGGAGAGTGGGCCAGAGGATGGCAAAGAGGAAGAGGTGGCAGGAGAGGTGGCAGAACTGGGGGTAGAGATTTAGGGGAAAATGAAGGGAGAGCAAGATGAAGATGTAATGATACTGGAGTAGTGTTGTAGAATAATAACTCTAGTTAGTATTGCTATGAACAAATAGTTTGCTAGCAGAAGAGTTACATAACAAGCATGTGACCAGTTCCCTATCTAGGTTTGAATACAGCTTATGGTTGGATCTAGCATCTCAGATAATGATATCTTCTGATTTAATCTCTGATGAATCTGATCTTGATTCAGATAAGGATCAAGATGTGATTGTGGCAGAGATCCAAATGGGATCTTCTCAGTCTCATGGCTAAGGATATGATTTAATCTCTGCTCATTCTGAATCCTGACACTTTCATTCTACATAGCCTCTTCATACACACCTTTACTGCATGGCCCATTGGTCATATTCTCAATTAGCATGCCCTATGCCCACTTACTATATTTAGTATTACTCTATGCCCCAGGGATCATTCATGTGCATCTAGAATAGCTAGTGTTACAAATGTAACATTCACTAGCAGAAGAGTCACATGACAAGCACATGACTGTGAGATTTCATTGCCAAACAAGGATAAACCCTAGGATATGGTTAAGTTGTTTATTAAGAGTTTCCCCTTGGGTTTGGGCACAGCTTATGGTTGAATCTAGTATCTCCCATTATGACATCATCTCGGCACTCCCTTCTGACCCAACCGCCTCTATCCACTGCTCCGGTACCCTTCCATCTGACTCTCATTGATCTAGAGACCCAGAAGATTTTTTGTATGTGGATAACCACATCTATGTTCCCAATGCTTCCAACCTCCACCTTCAGGTCCTCTGCTACAAGCATGACCACCCCTTATCTGGACACTTCAGTCAGAATTGGACACTGGAGCTCATTTGCTGAGAGTATACCTGGCCTGGCATTCAAGCATTTGTCAAGGAATATATTTCTTCATATACAGCTTGCACCTGTGCTAAGGTACCCTGTCACAAACCCTACAGTTTCCTCAAGCAGCTCTCTATTCCCAAAAAGCCATGGAATTCCATCTCTATGGATTTCATCAAACAGCTCCTGGCTTTCTCCAGTTACTCTGCCATCCTTATTGTGGTAAATTATCTATCAAAGCAGTGCATCTTCATTCCTACAGATGACAAGGTGACCTCCCCAGAGCTTGCGAAACTCTTCTTACTCCATGTGTTCTCCAAACATGGAGTTTCCTCCCACATCACCTTCAATCGAGGTTTTGAGTTTGTTTCCCATTTCTTCCATTCTCTGGGTCAAGCCCTCAATATCTGTCTCTACTTCACCTCCAGGTATCATCCAGAGAGTGACCGTCAAATCGAGCAAATGAATCAAACCCTGGAGCAGTATCTACATGTTTATTGCAACTATCAGCAGGACAACTGGTCCAACCTCCTGCCTTTCGCAGAGTTCGCTTATAACAATGCTTCTAATGCTACCACAGGTGTTTTCCCTTTCTTTGCCAACAAGGGCTACCATCCAAACATCTCCATGCACCCGGAACGTGATCTCACCTTTACCCAAGCTTGAGAATATGCCATAGACCTTGACTCTCTCCACACCTTCCTTTACAAAGAAGTAGCTGCCACCCAAGTCAGATACCAAGAACCTGCAGATGCCCAATGATCTCCATCACCAGACTTTAAAGTAGGTAACCAGGTATTCGTCAAGGCCAAGTACTTTTGGACTATGCAGCCTTCCAAGAAACTTGCCAAAAAGAACTTAGGTCCTTATTCCATTATTGCTTAGGCAGGCTCACTGTTCTTCACACTCCGTCTTCCAAAGAACATGAAGTCTGTTCATCTGGTCTTTTATATTTCTCAACTTGAACTCTTGGTCCCCAACATGATCCCAGATTGCATGCAACCACCTCCACCCCCAGTCAAGATTGATGGTGAACTGAAGTTTGAGATTTCCGAAATCCTAGACTCAAAGATTGATTGTAGGTGAAGGAACTGCAAATTACTATATTTGGTTAAGTGGTTAGGTTACAAGGATACTGATGAGGAGTCCTCATGGCTTCTGGCAACTGAATTAGGGCATGCTTTGGAGATCATTGAGGAGTTTCATCTTCATTACCTGGACAAACCCAGACCATCTTATGATTAACCAAATATAGTGGATCTAGTAAACCCTCTACCTATTCTACAACTGTCTTTTCCATCTTCTTGTCCACCACCGAAATTTTGCTGACCTCCACACAAAGTTCTGACAGCTCTGCTGCCACCTCTTTCTCCTCCCTGTCCTCACTCCCCGAACTCCATTGTTCCTCCACCCATGTGGTCCCCAATGCATCAACAAGCTGCTCCAGCAGCTGGTTCTTGCATTTGGCCTCTTGCCGTACCTTCCAGCCCACCTCCCTTATTAATGCCCCCATCAGGTGACTGCCCTCAGCCACTTGTGGAAGATTCTCCTCTATCTCCTTGGAGTCTGCCCTGCTATCGGGCACCCCTTCTGGTCTCTTTTCTGCTCTCCTTTTGCCATTGCCACTACTGGACCCCACCTTCTGGGCTTGGCGAAGTTCCTCCACCTAAGTCCATGTTAGAGTACTAGGTCCTGACCCCACTTCCAATACTTACCCATTTCCAGACCACCACCACTACTTTCCGAGCCTCCTCCGCTTTCTTCCAAGCCTCCTCCTCTCTCCTCACTTTTCCCTGCTGCTTCTGCTCAGTGTACTTTGCATCACCAAGCTCCTCTTTATCTTTGATGCACTTCTCCAGGCACTCATCAGATCAGGTATGAATGTTGGTGAATGAAGACATGATAAGGGGTACCAGTGTGGAGGTTTCTGAGGTGGTATTTGCTTTTATGATTTTCTGGCCAGCTAAACCCCAGTGTCCACTCCGCTCACTTATTCATCAAGAGCATGTGCTTCACAGCCTTCAGGGGTTCAGGCCTTAAGAGGGGAATACTGTCACATCCCATGCCAATGGGTCAACTTCGCTTTGTTCCAATGCAACTCTGGTTGCTTCTATGCTTTAAGCTGCATGTTTTCTAGTTCCCCTTACCTCCATCATCTCCTATCTCATGATTGACTACAACTTTACCTATACTAACTCCATACCATTCTGATACAACTCCGTTGTTCCTCTGACCTTGCTTTCTGTTCCTGTTCCTTTGTGCCACATTTCTCCCTGTTGTTACTTAGTTTCAGTTTGACATTATTCAATATTGTCTCCTCTGACATCTCCATTTGTATCCAGGATGCATTGGCACCTGCTTTGCTTATGAGACAACTCCTTTCATACCTCTGTTCCCTCCTTAGATAATCTGTCTCTCTAAGATATATAAGTACTGGAGTTCGGTATCTTGGACTCGAGTTGGAATATCAACCATAATACAATGCTACGATCCCCCCAGATTCCTTCAGCCTCATGACTTGATGTTGTACCCTACCCTAAAGTCCCTCAACTTATTCCATGGCTTGACATCATGCCTCTTGTTGAGAAGAGTCCTTCAGCTGATCCTGATCCTCCGTGTTTCCAACCCCTTCATAAATCGGGGCACTTGGTACTGGCATAAGGGTGCACCACATAAGGTGAAGCCAAGCCCCATCCACTCCAGAGTTATCTGGAGTACCCCCAGAGTATGTCGAAATGTTTATAATAGTATGAGAATCAGTTATAAGCCAGGTTGGGATGGGGTCAGAATTGGGTTAGAGGTATGGGATATGATAGTATTCTCCCCTTAGGCCTGAACTCTTGAAGGCTATTGGCCCAGGGTGCAGAGGATATGGACACATGATCTGAGATAGTGTGGTAATGGGTACATGATTGTTATAATGCACTTTTTCATTTTTTCCTTCTTTGGCATTTTTTTATCACTACTGTAGCTCTTCACAATTGTCACATAATCATTTCACATCTGTACCTCTTCACTATGTCACACCTTCACACTTTTCACCTTTTCGCATTTCACTTCTTCACATGTCACAGATCTAGAGCAATCTAGATTCTAATGGCATAACTCATGTTTACCTGCTGTATTTCTAAGGTCCCTGCTCTTCTTTTGCCATTGGTTGGCTTACTATACTTTATTTAGGGCCAGTACCATTTACATGGTCTGTGCATATACTATAGCAATATAAAAAGAGGTCTGCTCAAGTCTGGGTTTTTCCCAGTCTTGCACACTTGAACCTTTCAGTTCTACAAGTCCCTTGGCTCTTACTTCTCTCTTATCTTTGCCTAGTTCTTGTTGCTCTAAGTTCAAAGCAACTACTTAGGATTATCTGCCCACACCAAGGCTAGGTGTTTAGGTTTTAGATCAACACATTATCAGCTGTGTTTCAATGATTGCATGTTTAGTAACATTGGGGGTAGAGCAGAGGGTTGTGGAGGTAATGAGCACATGACCTTGTTTAGTGACAATGGGGTGGAAAAGTGGAGTTTCTTGGCTCACTCATGAATAAAAACAGGGACCTCATGGTAGCTTATTCTTCCTTTATTACAACAACATGGCCACCTATGATAACATTGCAACATGGACAGATGAGTGGCTCATGGAGCTCACTAATGATGATGAGGCATTGAGCAATGCCAAATATGCTAAGCACAAGAGGTGCATAAAGGCAAGGAAAAAAGAGGAGCAGAGAAGGGTGGAAGAGGCCCAGAAGGCCATGAAGGAGGCTGCCTAAAAGCAAGCCAAGGAGGCTGAGAGGGCCTGATGAGTGACAGAGGTGGCTGCCCAAGAAAAGGTAAGTACTATGGTTATTTACCTGAGAGTAGAACAACTAAAGACCATTAGGCAGCATAAGTGCAGGCCCAAGTAGGGCCTAGCAACAACAAAGGAAAGCAGAGGGCAGAGGAGGCACTGGCATTCCAGAGATGTGAGGATAGGGGGGTGGAGTGCAAGGTGGGCATAGGGAAGTCCATGTCATGCTTGGTCTACCAAGAGGCCAAGATAAGGTATGAATACCCAGGGAAGGAGAAGCTGGTGCAGAAACAGCAATGGAGAGATGCAGAGGAGGAGCAGCCTGAAAAAAGGGCTTGCTTAGAAGGAGCAGAAGACAGTACTGAGCAGGTGGCAGAGGGCTGTTATCTGCTGGCAGCAATCATATGGGAGGTGGGGGGGTTAGATGGTATGGAAGATAAGGAGGGAGAACTGGCTGCTAGCACAGCTGGTCAACATCCTTGATTCCATGTGGAGGGTGAGTGGAGAAGATGTGGAGAGTGGGCTGGAGGATGGCAAAGAGGAAAAGGTGGCAGAAGAGGTGGCAGAACTTGGGATGGAAGTCTGGGAGGAAGTGGGGAGAGAAGAAGACAAAGATATAATGGTACTAGAGTAGTGTAGTAGTTACTCTAGTTTGTCTTTGTAATAGAGGTCAGGATTCAGAAATAACCTGGGAGGCCAGGAATTAGAATATGAAAAGAGGCATTAATAACTACTGAAGTGAAGGCTTTAAGCCTTGAGTGAACAAGTTTGGAGCAAATGCAGAGTAAATCTGGAAAGTAAGGTTTCTGCAAATCATAATAATCTGTCAAGATGAAATCTTATGACCAGGCAAGTGGTGCCTTGAGTGATCATGGGGTGATAAAAAGAAAAAAAGGACAACCAAGAAGGGAATGAAAGAATTAACTGAATTCCCTAGAGGGACAAGATTAGAGACCAATGTTAAAATGGTCACTTATAACATAGAGACAGAGAAACTGAAAAGAAACAAAGGGGGTAGAAATGAAGAGACACAGAGCTTTGGAAAAACTACTGGAGAAAAGATCAGAAATTAGACTAGAGCCCAATAGTCAAACAAAGAATCCAAAACAAATGTCAGAAAGGTCAGATCTAGGGCAGGGAAGGAATGGAATTGAGAAAGGTTTTTTATCTCCAAAGGAAACTGAAATATGCTGATTGCCAGCAAGACAGTTTATCATGTGGCTAGGGATTGGAGCTAAATCAGAGTTGGGTAAGATTCTAATAAAGCAGGTAGGGGCAGAAATGTCAAAGATGTTATGAAGTAATACTCCAGCACTAGAACCAGTCATGTAACATTATGTGATTGTATACAAGGAATCCCTTTTTTGGCTTAACTCTAGTCTGTGGTTCTAATCCTTTAAGAGTATTTATTATCCTTTTCCCTTAGCAGTGGTCATGTGACCATAAGTCACCTGACTAGAATCTTCCTGGGATCTTTCCTGGAACTACCCTTCAGTTTAATCTCCATGGATCTTATCTTAGATCTGGATCTGAACTCTAGATATATCTGTGGCAGAGATCTCTGTTCTCATGGTGCAAGCACCTCTGACCCTGTATTCATTTCATAGATACTTTTCTTCCATTCTCCCATATCTGCATGGTCTTCTGCTATACTCTTTATTTCTACTCCATGCTTCCATTCTTACTTATCTATTAGGGTTTAGGGCATTCCCTAATTAGGTAGTTCATGTACTTAGTCAGCATGGTCTGTGCACTGTTCCCTATAATATATAAAGGCAAGGGTAGGCAAGCTGGAATTTTCCAGTCTTGCTTACTTGAGTCTGGTTTAATTTCTTTTGGCTATGCTCCACTCCCTATAAGTGATCCAACAGTTTCCTATTGGTTTAGGAGCTGGCATTGGCTCTTACATTCTCTTATCTTGCCTAGTTCCTGGCCACTAGCACAAAAGCCAGATAGCAAGATAGAAAGGCACTCACCAAGGATTAGGGTTAGATTTAGATCAACACATCAGTAGTTGCATTTCAGAAGACATATTCCATTCCTGATATTTTTATTTGGTGAGCTCCAATACTGGTCCAATGGACAACTAGCTTCTTGTCCCCTTGATGGAGTGGGCCTAATGTGGGCCAAACATCTGGAGCATACAAGGAGGAGATTAGCCAGCCATATGGTTTTAAATTGGAGAGATGCTATGTGATTATCAGAAGAACAGAGGTTTGGAACTGAAGGCACAGGAGGAGTAGCCAGAGAGGTAGAGCAGATACAATCTGGGGATTCAGCAGTTGGGAAAGGTGGGAAGTTAGAGTCTATGGGGGACCACCTGGTTGCAAATGCCATTTGAGAGGTCAATGATTGCCTTTGCCAAGAGATGAAGGAGCAGAACAAGCTTCTTTGTGACCTAGTCCAGATCAAGCTGGCAGAAGGTCATCAGGCTGAGTACATTGTAGCAGGGAGACCAAGGGTCATCCCTGTCAACCTCAAGGCTGAGGCTGAGTGAGAGAATGGCAGAGTGGCAGTCAGAAAGGACCTAGAGGAGTAAATGTTTCACTGAGGATTACTCACTGGTCTTACCTTCTGTATACCACAAACAATTATGTATGCCTGATTGGATTGTGCATTGTTCATGTGCTACAGCAAGGGAAGATGAGCTACTTGGGAGAGGAACAAAGACAATTGGAGACAATTGGAGATGGATGCAGTCAACATAGGTAGGGGTCAGTTACTGCATGAGTGGTAAGAGTGGTTGGAGGGGGCAATTGGCACAGAGCATATCTGGTCATTGTACAAAGAGGTAGACAGTTGACCAGGTGGGCTGTGCACTGCAGCAGAAGTGACCAGTGATGGAACAAAGGAAGGTTAGAGGAGTAAGCAATGGAACTGAGGAAAGGGCAAGAATACTAGATGACTGGTAGATTGTGGATTGCTAGGTGTGATCAGCAGTTACTAGTGTGGTCACTAGATGCTATCCCCTCCTCAAGATTGATATCCCATCATCAACTAGGAGACAGAAAACAAAGGGGCCAGAGGCAGTACAAGGTGCAAAGTGGAAGGCATTCAGAAGTACTTGGAAAGACAAAAGGGAGGCCAGAAAGAAAGGCCAACCAAAGGGATGGACACATAAATGGGAAGTTCCCAGGAGATACAGAAAGAGCAGAAATATTCCCAAAGAAGAAGGAAAACCCAGGAAAAACAAAAGGACAGGTTCCTGGATGACAGATCAGAGGAGAAATGGGAACTGAAGGCAAAGAGTAACAGAGTTGTTGAAACAAGGCTGGAAGATCAAAAGATTCCCAGGGCAAAACAATGGATGAGTTTGAAGGAGGTTTCAAAGAGATAAGCAGCATTCCCAGGAGATGCAGAAGAGCAGAATCATCTCCAGGGAAGAAATACCCAGGGGAAAGAAGCAGCATTCCCAGAAGACACAGAAGAGCAGAATGTCTTCCAGGAAAAAGAATGCCCAGGGAAACAGAAAGACAGGTTCCAAGATAACATACAGAAAAATAAGAAAATACCTGCAAGTGAAAATGGAGTTATCAGGAAACAATGCCCAAAAAGCAAGGATTTCCCAGGCAAGAGTCAGAGAGAATGGGGAGGTGCAGAGATAATTCCACAAAACAGGTTTCCCAGAAGGGGACAGAGAGTGCCAATGGCAAGGGGGTTATAGGAAGGTGGTACATAAAACAATGTAGCACCATACAGAGGAAATTCAAGCAGGGACCCATAGAGAACAGAAACAAAGCTCAAACAACTGCAAGTAGGAAAAGAAAGAGTACTCACAGTGCAGTCATGATGAAAGAGTGAGCTTTCCAGGGAGATGAAAAGGGATGGAGATGCCTGGAAATTCCCAGAGAGGGCAAGAGACTTTTGACATGTGAGACAAAATACAGGAAGCACATTGGAGTGCAGAGGGAGAGGGGTGGTGCTTCTGAAGCCTGGTTGGTCAGCAAGGTGGGTATACCTTAGCTGTGAAAATAAGGAAACAGATGGCAGGGATGCCACAGATAAAGAAGAATAAAGGGTCAAATGCTACAAGTTCAGAGAAGGTCAGAGGCAGATGAAGGTATCTTCCTGGTAGGCATATCAACAGATGAAACTGGCCTGCTACAGAGAGCAGAGCAATGCAGAGATGACCATGCACTTAGATAACAGAGTTGTAACTACCAGATAATGATGAAAAACTGTGGTTCAAGATCAGAGTTAGCTGAGACTAGAGTGGTAAAGAGCTATGGGGAGTGTGCAAGGTGCTGGCATGTGTTATTCAGTGAACAGATGAGGTACTACTCAATATCTGGGGCAAACAGACCACAGTAGATGAGTTAGTGATGCTCTAGAATCAGTGAACACAAACCATTCAGCAGAGGGTAATGCTAGGCATTGACAGAGTAAATCCAACAGTCTTTGTAGGGTATGTGGAGGTTCAATAGCTTGAGCAGAAGAGGCAAAATCACAGGAAAAGAAGAAGCATTGGAAAAAAGTGGAAGTGGGCAGAAGAGGGTTGGAGTGTTAGGGCTTCCAAATCCTAATTAGAACAAGGTACCCAATGGGAGTTGTAATGATTGAAAGTGCATGAAAGTGTGGTGCCAGAGGTTGGAGAAACAAGAGATACAGGTTTAATAGACTCATCATACTTGGGAGGCCAGATCTTGAAAGGCTAGAACTGATGGCCAGAAATTGGTTGCCTAGGAGTAGAGAACAGATGCAAGAGGTTAATAACCACCTATTGATAATTCTGAAGTGACTTGTCAAGGAAGGGGCTGGAAAATGGCTAGGAAATACTTAGACTACAATGGCAAGGTCTAGGCATGAGAAGTTGGTTGGAATAGTCTAGAGTGACATGGGGTGGTTTTCTGTCAAGGATTACCAGGTAACAACAATGTGTCAGAGGACTGGAGTCAGCTGCCAGAAAATAACAGAAAAAAAAAACAAAAAAAGTGGCACTTATGAGTAGGGAACTATAATCTAAACTGCATTCAAGGATCCATAAGAACTGGTAATGCTGTATGATAGTAGGGAGTCACAGCTGCTCTAGAGAGCCTGGAGTTGGAAATTGGGGAATGCCAGGGTCAGGAGTCAGAAGTTCAATCTAGGCACATGTATCTCAAGCAACTGGGGCCAGTAACTAATGTCATAGAATGTTGGGGTAGCTCAGAGCAACTTGAAAAGTCAGGGGCAGTAAGGGACTTGCACCATATGAAGACTAGATCAACTTAGGGATTGAATGCCCAGAAGAGTGTGAGATTGTAATGGTGTCATTGGAGGTCATAGCCTAACAGATGGTGTAAGGGGTGGGTCAAAGTTCCAGAGATCTTGGAGAAATTACCTGTGAGTGTGCCAAGCATGCAGGTGGTTCAGAGTTGAGTGTTGAGAGATGGTCAAGGCTGATTCTGAAGTAAAGGCTTGGAGAAGTGCAAGTGAGAGTATAAATATACTGTTAAAACTCATCTGAGTACAAATATACTGGTAAAACTTATATCCAGCTTCTTTTTGAATGAAATCCTTGACATTGAGGGAAGGTCATAATTCCAGAGGGCTTCAGAGGATTCTGGAGGGATCTAGGAAGGGTTTTGTTGATCAAACAGGACTTGGCTTCACCTTATGTGGTGCACCCTTGCACTTTCCAGTGTTCTGATTTACATAGATATTAAAGGTGGGTAAGAAGGCTGTCTTGATGCTCAACAGGAGGGACAGGCAGGATGAGGAGAGTCAAGCCTAGTCATGGGGGTAGGACCTTACAACTCCTTCAAGGATATTGCTTGGCCCTAAAGGTTCTCTAGAGTAATCTAGAGTCAGAGTAAGCCCAAGGGCTATTATAGTTCGCATTTTTCAAATTTTCATCACATGACTTTATCTTATCTAACTACATGGTTATCTATTATCTTATCTTATCAAGGCATGTGACAGGTCACATGACTGGTCTAGACCCAGGGCATAGGGTTAGCCTCATGTCTTCAGCCTGCTCTTCATTTCCATTTTCTTCTATTTTAGAAGCATCACTCTCTTTCAGCCATTGGCTATTCTTATGATAACTTCTCTTCTTTTTGATGGTGCCTCAGGGTCTGTGGGAATATTCCCATCAGGGTCCTGGTCCATGCACTTTTCTGTATTATATAAATACTGTAGCTTTAGCACAACTCAAGCCCCAGTCATAAGCACTTGTATTATCTAGTACAGTGTTCTCTCATATATCAAATCTTGCTTATATCTCACTCAACCAATACTGACACCATTCAAAGCCCTAGACTAGGGTTAACAAGTTCTTCTTGTACAATGTCCAACACTGAATGTAACAAGGGCTCAAGCAGAGTAAGAACAAAGACAAGGGAATGTTTATGTTGATATTTGTACTGAGATACAAGATACAAAACTACAGTACTTATACCTCAGAGAGGCAGAACTATCTAGGAGTGTAGAAAAATGAGATAGGTGCAAACTCAGAAGTGAAGCAGATGTCTAAATATCTAAGAAATAAATGGAGATGTCAGAGAAGACAATGTCCAATCATGTCAGACTGAAACTAAAGGGTAACAGGATGAAATGAGGGAAAGCAAGTAACAGTAACAGTAACAATAATGGTAATGGTAACAGAGAGTGGGAATAGTAACAGAGTTATACTGGAACAGTTTAGAGATGACAAAATTGAACTAAGGTAGTACTTAACTGGAACTAAAATAGACTGAAAATGGAATAGGGCAGAGTGGGAGCAAAGGGCTGGGGGAGTGTATACCACTTGAGGGGCAGGAAGTGTACATGCATAGCTGGGGTGGACTAAAATGGTGATGGAGGGCCAGAGTTGCCTGGAGGGGAGTCAAAGGGCTAGAGTAGCTCATTGGATATAAGGACCAGTTGTAAGCTGGGTTAGGATGGGATCAGGATTGGGTCAGAGGTACAGGATATGACAGCATCCATATTACCATGAATAATACTTCTATTTGATTGACCTTTGATATCTCTGCCTGATTTGACCTTTGACTGGTCATTTTATATTTATGGGATCTTTATCTTGTCTGGCAGTTTATTTAGCTTTGGAGGTTTCTGTGTTTCACTATCATCAATACCTATTTGCTCTGTACTCTTGTCCAGAGCTCTCAACATCCTCTCCTTGACCCTTTTAATCTCTATTTCAGCTCTTAACTCACCTGCTCCTTGGTCTCGATCTATTGACTGGTTAGAGGGCTCTGTGAACTCATCTAAATGACACTCCTTATCATCTGTTATGTCTGCAGGGTCTCTTGATGGTCTTGACTTTGCTATTTAACTGTCTTTATCTGGGTTATCATATAATACATATTGTGCACTTATATTTGCCTTGACATTCATGCTGGCTACTAAATGACCTTGGCAGCCTTCTGAGATTGTATGTGGTAATATGTGAGTTCTTCAGGGTGCACAACTGACATTTATCATGATTGTAGTCATTCCTAGCCTTCTTTGGCTCTAAGGTGTCATTATTCTTATGCATAATACACTTAGCAAATCTGCCACTCATACTCCAGTTCTCCCCTTGAGTAGCATGGTGCACTGGGGTTTGTCTGGTGAGTGTTTACCTCTACTATTGACACTTGGCCTCCAATTCTTTCCCTCAAGTGATATAATGTACTAGGAGTTGTCTGGTAAGTATTTACCTCTGGTGTCAACTGCCTGCCTAACTAGGGCTTTGTATGTGCATATAGAAGACTCACTACCTCTGTTGCTGGAAATTAGCTCCTGGCTCTCTTCCTCAAGTGATATACTGCAGGAATTAGTGCCTAGTGATGGATTTTGAGGCTGTTATGTGTGATATTGGACTTGTGTACAGATGAGCAATAAACCCTAGGAAGGGCTCTGATGTCAGTGTTGATGTAGTGAGAGTAAAGCAAAGTAAATGAGTATATAGAGTCACTTGCACTAGATAATACAAATGCTGAAGACTAGGGCTTGAGACATGCTAATGCTAAAGTATTTATATAGTACAGAATGGCACACGAATCAAGACCCTGATGGGAGAATTCCCACAGACCCTGAGGCACCATCAAATGGAAAAAAGCACTTGTGGGAAAAGCCAATGGCTAAAGAGAATGAGGCTTCTAAAATGGAAGAATGACAGAAATGAAAAGCAGGCTGAAGACATGAGGCTAACCCTATGCCCTGGGTCTAGACCTGTCATGTGACCCGTCACATGCCTAGATAAGATAAAAGATTAGATAACCACATGGAAAGATAAGATAAGGTCATGTGATTAAAAAATGAAAAATGCGGACTATAACAGAGGCTATTGTCAAGCCAGGCTTGCTGTGGGGTCATTGTTGGTATGTGATAGATGTTTCTTTTTATTATCATTGTTACTCAACTGCCAATTATCTTCTTCAAGTGTGGGCATGATATAAATCTAGCATAAGTTTGTTATAACTATAATACCAGCACTTCAAACTTTTTATGCTGCATACTTTCCCACTCACATGACCATGGGAATCCTACTCTTGATATGGAATATACACTGGTAACTCTAATCTTGGATTTGTCTTCTTTTACAAGTATGCCTTTTCTTAAGGTTCAGGGTCAAGGGTATAGAATTAGATCTCTGAATCTAATTTCCTGATCTTATCTAATCTTAAGAATCACCAATTGGATCTGATCCTGGCAGATCTCTAGATACATTTTTTTGGCCTTTTGGCCTTGATGCCCTTTTCATATCTGTCAACTCTAATCTTTTACTTCATTATATTACTCTTCTTTTCCATTCTCCCACATTCATATAATTTTCTGCCATACTTTTTAGTTAGTATGTCCTATGCCTAGTTTTCTAATATATATGAGTTCTTATACTAGTATATGTAGATTACATGGTTTATGCACTTAGTCTGGCAATATGTTGCAGTATACAGTGTTAATGTTACAGTAATACATTCTAACCCTAATCAAGGGCTTGTCATTGTTGGTTTTAATGAGAGTGAAGCAGAAGTAATGAATATAGAGGAGCTCTAGTGAGGCCACTGTACTAGAGGATACAAGTGCTCAAGACTGGGGCTTGAGACATGCTAGAGCTACAGTATTTATATGGTACAGAAAAATGCATGGATCAAGACCCTGATGAGAATATTCCCACAGACCCTGAGGCACCATCAAATGGAAAAGAAGCACTCATGAGAATAGCCAATGGCTGAAAAAAATGAGGCTTCTTAAAATGGAAGAACAATGGAAATAAAGAACAGGTGTAAGACATGAGGCTAACTCTATGCCCTGGGTCTAGACCAGTCATGTGACCCATCACATGACCTGATAAGATAAAAGATTAGATAACCATGTGGAAAGATAAGATAAAGTCACATGATCAAATTTTGAAAAATGCGAACTATAACACTATCCCCTTTTTAGGTCTTGGATTCCAGATGAGACACAGCTAATGATACAGCATCTGTGTGGTTTTCATATGGTTTAAAAAGTGTGTGAAACGAATTGATGTCCATGGTAAAGAGTCAATGAGGTGCAGAAGAATAAAGTTTATGGAATTCTTTAATTAGGTCTGGAGAATTGGCTAAATCTTCTTTGGTTTGCCAAGTGCAATCATTTTCTCCATAACCTGACCAGTGAACCAGATATTCCAACTTTTTCCCTTTAATACAAGAGTTGACAATATGGTCAACTTCATATTCTTCATGGCCATCTTCCATTATAATAATAGAATTGGGAGTAAGAATGTCTTGTCCTCAAAGAGATGGTAGATAAGGTTTGATGCACAATATGTTAATGGTAGGATGAATGTGCATAGTAGAAGGCAGTTTGAGCTGAACTGCATAAGGAATAACTTCTACAACTGTAAATGGACCAATTCATTTCTTTGAGAGTTTTTTAGAAGGATAAGGGAGTGTAAGATTTTTTGTGGATAACAAAACTTGTTGACCTTTCTGATACTGAGGGAGGTCTTTCTTATTCTGTTTTTCCATTCTAGTCTTGGTTTCTTCTAATGCTTCTTTTACTTCTTTAAATGATTTTGACATATCTTGTAGAAAATGAGAGGACAGATTGATTGCTGTTGGGGCTTTGAAACCCAAACAAGGATGATACATTTTTGTGATTTCAAAGGGAGATGTCTGAGTCAATGTCGAATAGGGGTTATTATGATGATATTCAGCAATTTTAATTCAATCTGCCCAAAATTCCTGTCTTTTGGCAATAAAGTTATGAAGATATTGCTTCAATTCCCAATTAATGCACTCTGTTTGTCCATCTGTTCTGGGATGATAGGCTGTAGAGATCTTTTGTTTGATTTGAAGAATTTTATTTAGCTGCTTTGTGAATTCTGAGACAAATTGAGGGCCACAATCTGAAACAATAGAAAAGGGAAG
>JBBPKN010000474.1:0-38809 GCA_038089275.1 Pulveroboletus cf. rosaemariae
TTGTTACTATTCCTGTTCCATTCCTGTTCCTTGCTTTCCCCTGTTTCATCCTGTCACCCTTCAGTTTCAGTCTGACATGATTGGACATTGTCTTCCCTGACATCTCCATTTGTTTCCTAGATATCTAAACATCTGCTTTGCTTCTGAGTTTGCCTTGTCTCATTTTGTTACACTCCAAGATAGTTCTGCCTCACTAAGGTATAAGTACTGTAGTTTTGTATCTTGTACCTCAGTATGAATATTGACAAAAACAACAGAAAAACCCTCTTGTCATTGTCCTCACTCTGCTCAAGCCCTTGGGCTCACTCTGACCCTCTGGGTTACTCCAGAGTACCTCCAAGGCCAAGCAATATCCTTGAAGGAGTCACAAGATCTCACCCCCATGACTAGGCTTGACTCTCCTTGTCCTGCCTGTCCCTCCTGTTGAGCATAGAGATAGCCTTATCATTCACCTCTGACATCTATGTAAATCAGAACAATGGAGAAGTGCAAGGGCGCACCACATAAGGTAAAGCCAAGTCCTGTTCAACCATTGAAACCCTTCCTAGATTCCCCTGGAGTTCTAACCTTTCTTCAGCATCAAGGGTTTCATTTAAAAAAAAGGAACTGGTTAAAAGTATACTCATCTTGGTATAGGTTTTAACAGTCTCTTTTTAGTGGGATGAAAGTTTTAACAGATAGGACTAGAAATAGAATAGAGTGAAGTGGGAGTAGAGGCCAGGGAAGCATGCACTAATGAAAGGGCAGAAAGCATACATGCATAGCTGGGGTGAAATGGAATAGTGACAGAAGGCAAAAGTTACCTGGAGAGAAGTCAGAGGGCTAGATTGACTTACTAGGTGCAAGGACCAGTTATAAGCTGGATTAGAATTAGATCAGAATTGGGTCAGAGATATAAAATATGACATCTACCAGCTCAGTGTAATTTTTTTTTACCACTTGCAATACCACTTGCTGGTAAATGCAGTACTGCACTTGTTTCCTTGAAAATTTATTGACATGCTTCCAGGATATCTTCAAATCTCTTCTTAATACTTTGAACTCCTGTAGGTAGTCATTGATTTTTAAGGAGTGTCAAAGTACCTCTAACTTTTTAAGGGCTTTGTAAGTGAGCTCCTTAATGTGGAAATACCCTTTGATCTTCTTGGCCAGATTCTTCCATTTTAGCCATTTTCTATTCTCCAAATATTCTTCCAGATAAATCTGGATGAAACCTTTAGCCTTATCCTTTAGTCTTGAAAGAACTGTGGCTGTCAAAACCCTATTATTCTTCCACTCTTGGTCTAAAGACCACACCTGCATCTTTGCCCACTACAGTCTCCATTTCCTTCTATTGCTGTCCCACTTTCCTGAATTGACAACTTTCTTGACATCTCCCAACTTTTTCAATAGTTTTCCTACCTCTTCTTCTCCTGACATCTTAGGCCTGGAAAGTGTAAATGGAGTTGGCTGGAATAGGGAACCTAATCACCCATATATGCTCTATCTTTGTGGTTTCTGAATTGAATAAGTTATCTTGGATAACTAATGCTCTGGCTCCTTAATGTCTGAACTCAACTTGCTGGTAAGTGGTTCTTGATCTTCTTCCTCCTTGTTGTTTACCTGAATTACCTTCTTATACTCCTTTTCTTGTCTTGGGGTGAACATGGCAACTTAAAAATCTGAGAATATAGAGGAAAGCTTCAATGTTATAAATCCCTCTGGGCTTTTTGAGTACTGAGAAAGGGCAGAGTGTGCATAATTTGTCTGAGATAGCAACCTTCCTATCTCTGGTATTTTTAGCCTGGAAGTCTAGTTCTGTTTATCTGTTAAACTCATTAAATTTCCTTTAAAAGCTCTATTTTTCTAACTTATTATCTAAAAAACCTAAAATAGCTTCATTAATCAACTTCTTCAATGTTTCTTCATGGCTCCAGGAAATGCTCTTCCTGCAAGGCATAAACTGTGTCTCTGAAAGTAGATAAAAACTTTACTGGGCACAAACCAAGTAAATAGTCTTGCACAAGTAAAACATGTTCTTTGCATTAATGACTAAAGATTGGTAGACTCCTCAGTGTGCACTGCAACAACTTAGCAAAGCCTTTGAACTAGAGGCTAAGGAAACTAGGCAAAAGTGAGAAAGAGACTTGAACTTGAAAAAACATAGAAAGGTTCAAGTATGCAAGACTGGAAAAACCCAGGCTGGCACTTTCCCCTTTATATATTGTTATAGTATGTGCACAGACCATGTAAAATGGACTGGCCCTAAACTAATGTACAGTAAGCTAACTAATGGCAATAAAAAAGCAGGAATCTAGAAATACATATGTTAAATATAAGATATGATCTCATAGTCTAGACCAGCCTAGACTAGTAATATATGAAGGTGTAAAAGGGTCCTGTGATGTGACAGCATAAAGAGTGAACATAGTGTCAGAAATGGAAAAAAATGGAAAAAATAAAAATGTGCATTTGTTATATTCTATGCCAACAAGTCAACTTCACTTTATCTTTAGTGCAACTCCAGTTGCTTTCACACTTTAAGCTATATATTTCCTGGTTTCCTTTACCTCCATTCCTTTCTACCTAATGTTGATTACAACTTTACCTATGTTAACTCCATAATATTCTAATATAACTCCATAGTTTCTCTGATCTTACTTCCTGTTTCTGTTCCTTTTTTTCTCATTTCTTTCTGTTATTATTTAGTTTCAGTTTGACATTCTTCAACATTGTCTCCCCTGATATCTTCATTCATATCCAGGATGCATTGGCACCTGCTTTGCTTATGAGATAACTCCCTTCATATCTCTATTCCTCCTTTAGATAATCCACTTCTCCAAGGTATAAGTATGGTAGCTCTGTATCTTGTACCTCAGTTTGAATATTGACCATAACATGATATTATAATCATCCTTGACCCTCTCTTGCTTTATAACTTAATATCATATCCCTTAGTGAAAAGCTCTATGGCTTACCCTAAATCTCTAACCCTCTTCTGATTCCTTTGTAAATTGAGGCACCCAATACTAGTGTAAGGGTGCACCATATATAGTAAAGCCAAGCTCTGTCCACTCCAGGGTTATCTGAAGTATCTGTTGCAATCAGTATTGGACATTGTATAAGGAGATGAGATAACCCTAGTCTAGAGCTTCTGGCAGTGTCAATATTGGTATGGTGAGAGTATAAGCAAGAGTTATATGAGTGAACACTATACTAGATGTTACAAGTGCTCAAGACTGGGGCTTGAGTTGTGCTAAAGCTACAGTATTTATATAGTATAGAAGAATGCACAGACCAGGACCCTGATGAGAATATTCTCACAGACCCTGAGGCACCATCAAAAAGAAGAGAAGCATTTGTGAGAATAGCCAATGGCTGAAAAGGAGCAATGCTTCTAAAATAAAAGAAGACAGAAATAAAGAACAGGCTAAAGACATAAGGCTAACCCTATGCCCTGGGTCTAGACCTGTCATGTGACCTGTCACATGCCTAGATTAGATAATAGATTAGATAACCATGTGGTTAGATAAGATAAAGTCATGTGATGAAAAATAAAAAATGCGGACTATAACACTACCTTCTTTTTAGGTCTCAAATTCCAGATGAGACACCAATAGCAGAACAGCTTCTGTATGATTATTATATGGTCAAAACAGTGATTGGAATAATGCTTGATCCATGATGAATAGACAATGAGGGGCTGAAGGATTTAATTTATGGAATTCTTCAACTAGTTCTGGAGCATTGGCTAAATCATCCTTTGTTTGCCAGGTATGATCATTTTCATCATAACCAGCCCAATGAACCAGGTATTTGAGTTTGCCTTTTCAAATTCTAGAATCCACAATATGATTGACTTCATATTCAGCATGATTATCTTCTGTGATTAATATAGGATCTGGGGTGAGTATATCTTGTCCTTTCAAGAAGGGAAGATAGGCTTTAATCCATGAAATATTGATGGTAGAATGAATCTTCATGGTTACAGGCAGTTTAAGATGAACTGCATGAGGAATTACTTCTATAATTTTGAACAGACCAATCCATTTCTTCATCAACTTTTTAGAGGAATAAGAAAGCAATATATTTTTTGTGGATAGCAAGACTAATTGGCCTTTCTTGTACTATGGCACTATTATCTTATTTTGCTTTTCCATATGTTCTCTTGTTTGTTCTAATGCTTCCTTGACTTCCTTGAAAGTTTTAGACATGTCTTGTAAAAACAGGGAAGAAGGAACTGTGTGAGGTGGTGCTTCAAAACCCATTCTAGGATGATAGGTCTTGGTGATTTCAAAAGAAGTTGTTTTGGTGGATGAGGAATATGAATTATTATGATGGTATTCAGCCATTTTTAGCCAATCTGCCCATGATTCTTGTTTTTTGGCAATGAAATTCTGTAGATAAGTTTCTAGTTCCCTGTTTATGCATTCCACTTGACTATCTGTTCTTGAATAATAAGCTGTTGAGATTTTCTGCTTTATCTAAAGAATCTCATTTAGCTGTTTGGTGAATTTGGAAATGAACTGGGGTCCATGATCTGAAATTATAGTAGAAGGAAGACCATATCTGGACCAAACATGATCTCTGAAAAGTTCTTCCATATAAAGAGAAGAAATAGAAGATGAACAAGGAATAAAAACAACTTCCTTTGAAAAATAATCCACTACCACCATTATTGCATCAAAACCTTTTGAAATAGGTAATCCTGTTATAAAATCCACCAAAATATCTTCCCATGAAACTGAAGCCATAGAAAGCAGTTGTACTGGAATAATAGCTTCTGATCCCTTGAATATAGCACAAGAAGAGCAATGTGAAACAAATGATGCTATGTCTTCCTTGAGACCAGGCCAATAATAAAATTGAGATATGGCATGTCTAGTGTGGTCTTGACCTGAATGACCACCTAGAGGGGAAGAATGAAAAAGATTTAATGCTTCTATTTGTAATTTTTTTGAAGTGAAAATTTGTTTGTTTTGATTTAAATAAATTTTATTTTCTGGACTATAACACCAGTAGGGGGAAAGTTGCAGATTCACTAATGCAGCTCGAACTTGAGTAAAAAAAGAAGATGAAAAAGAAATAGCTCTTTGAAAAAACAGAAGGAGGAAGCATAAGAACTTGTTTATTTGGTTCTGGTTTATTATTAAAATGATCTTGTCTTTAAGATAATGCATCTGCATGACCATTAGAAGATCCTGGTTTATAGACCATCTTGAAATTGAATTCAGCCAGAGTGGCCTGCCATCTAGCTTGTTGAGGTGATAAATCTTGAGGACATTTTCAATATTCTAGATTCTTGTGATCTGTCCAGATCTCAAAAGAATCTTAACCAATAAGATAATGACACCAATCTTGTAAAGCATGAATAACCATCAAGAGTTCCCTGTCATAGATGGGGTAATTTAATTCAGCAGCATCCAAGGAATGCGAAATATATGCTGCTGGTTGCCAAAGACCATTATCTTGTTGGTAAGAAAGAACTGCACCAATAGCAACATCTGATGTGTCTGTTTCAATGCAAACTGATTTGGAAGAATCTGGGTAACAGAGAAGAGGATCAGATGTGAGGATTTCTTTGAGATGAACAAATGCAGTCATGCATGCTGCCATCCATTCAAATTTGACATCTTTCTTCATGAGTGAATTAAGAGATCAAGCAATGTTGGTGAAATTTGGAACAAAACATCTGTAATAATTAGCTAAGCCCAAAAATGCTTGAATTTGTTTAACCATTCTAGGAATGGGCCAACTGTGAACAGCACTGGTCTTGTTTAACTGCATTTGTACCACCTTTTTAGATACAACCATTTCTAAATAGTTAACTTGTTGTTGAGCAAAGTGACACTTTAACAGTTTGAGGAAAAGGTCATTGTCACAAAGCTGACCTAAAACTTGAGCAATGATTGCTAGATATTTTTCCTTGGTTTTATTCCTGGTAAAAATCATGATGTCATTGATATATATTACCACATTTTCCCACATATCATGGAAAATATTGTTGACCATGGCTTGAAAAGTGCTTGGCAAATTGCACATGCCAAAGTACATAACCAAAGGTTTAAAAGCACCTATGGAAGTAGTGAATGCTCCTTTCCATTCATCACCTTCTTTCATGCAAATATTATTATACCCCCATTACAAATCAAGGGTTGTGAACATATCTGCTCCATTTAGTCAATCAATTAGTGTAGAAATCAGTAGAAGCAGATAATTGTTCTTTATAGTATACTTATTGAGATACCTATAATTAATCACCATTCATTTTCCTCCAATCTTTTTGCTGATAAAGAATACAGGTGATGTTTGTGGGGATTTTGATGATTGAATATACCCCTTTTTTATTTCCTTGTCAACAAATTTCCTGACTTCTTTCATTTCTTCATTGGAATGGGGAATTATGCAACCCTTCTTTGAAATAAAATCACTTTTCAATTCTACTCCATAATTCCATGGTTTTCTTGTTGGCATTCATTCTGATTCATGCTGAGAGAAAACAGGTAAAAACTTCCATAATTCTTTTGGCAATTCTTTCTTCAATTGTGAACTTTCTTCATTAGTTACTCTTCTTGATACTAGATGATTTTCACAATCTCCTTCACATCTGGGAAAGTCAATTGTTCATTTTACCCAATTAATAGCTGGGTTATGCCATTTGAATCAGTCATATCTGATTAATAAATCCAAAGTTTCTAAAAAAGAAACATATGCATTAATTCATTCTCAGTGCCATTTACCATCTTTTCCTTTTAAAGCTATATAAATGATTATGTAATGAGTGATTTTTCCAATATTTCCTTGTGTTCCATCTGTATTGTAAATAGTTAGTGCTTTTAATAAGTCTTTTTCATATAGTTCATGTTTTCAAACATATTTCTGGTCAATGAACATTACTAATGCCCCTGAATCCACAATGGCAAAGGTAAGCCCACAAGACTCCGTCTTGAGGCTATTTCATCCACAAACTTCTTCATCAATTTTGACACTTATATCTAATTCATCTCTTTCTTTTTTGTTAAATAACTTTGCTAGATCTTTTCTTTTTTTACTTTCTATAGCAAATAAATGTCTGTCAATTTCTTCAGATGGAATTAAGCACCCTATGTCTGGGGCCACACTCATCCAAGACACTGTCATAGAGGAAGATGCTTGCTTTCATTTTATGGTAATAGAACAAAAATTTGTAAGAAAAGAAAATTGTTTGCATACTGGGAGTTTTGCCTCTAGCTTAACTAACTCCCTTAAACTTTTCCCTGACTCTCCTTTTGCTTTCACTCACTTTTAAAAATGTCCTGGAAGTAGGCCCTAGTCTTTTCCATTGTTCTCCACAATGCCACTGGAACTTCTGCAAATCTGGCAGCATTGGCCATGTTATAAACAGGCCCTATAGCCACTGGCTCTGCCATCTGCCACCCATTCTGATCAGGTGGAGAAAACTCTGAAAATCATACCAGCTGTACATATTGATGCTGTGCAGTTCCTTGTGCTCATTGCATCTATTGTAGTCCTTTTTCAAAGTTATTAGAAGGACAAGGGGCTGCAGAATTGAATGTTTCTCAACAATCTCTGGCCAAATGCCCAGATTTTCCATATTTATAGCAGGTTTGTACCTGCTAAGCCATCTGCCTGTTAATCTCCATAGGCACACCTCTACCCAGTTGTGTCCCAGTGGCCATAAATCTTGGTTAATTCAGTCTAGGGGGCTGATAGCATGGTTGATAGGTATTAGTGAGGAGATAATAAGAAGAAGGATATCTAGGAGTAAATCAGGGAGCTGATCTTTTGATGGCCATGTGCTCAAATACATGACCTATCATCCTACATTGATCTTAGAAGAGAATATAGTCTTCTTTGATCCCTTGCATACAGGCTTGTTGGTATACTCTATATTGAACCTGCTCTTTCATTAGCTTAAGAGCATGGTCATCCCCAATCTCTACATCCCTTCTCAACACCTCAAAATCCTGCAGGTATTCATCAATTGAAAAAGTGTGTTTCAACCCTTTTAACTTCTTCAATGCTTCATGCATTAGCTCATCAATGTGGAAATAATTTCTGAGCTCAATTGTGATTCCTGTAAAGTCTGGCCATGCTACCAGTCCCATCTGTTCCCTTGCTCCTTCTGAGTTTAACCTGTACTCAGTTTCCACATCTCAGAACCTTTCCAAGGTTATCTGTGCAAACCCTTCTGCCCTCCCTTCCAATCTGGATAAGATAGCTGCAGTTAACTCCCTATTGTTCTGCCACTTCTGCTTGTCTACCCAAACTGAAAGAAAAGCGTACCACTTCCTCCACTTCTTCTTATCTCCTGACCATTTCCCAGGATCAGAAATTTTCTTCAATCCTCCCATCTTGATAAGTTCTTTTACCAGTAGCTTCATTATATCTTCAGTATCCAAACTCATAGTTGTCCCACTTGAAGTAGGGATTAATTGCTGGGAGGGGTGCTGGGGTCTTGAGTATAAGGTCAGGGTGTACCTCAGCTGGGGTACTGGATCTGGATTCTGCAGTTGCTGGAATAGAATGAATCTGAGCTTGGTTGACTCTGGCTCATTTGACAAGCTTACATATGGATCAAAGTTTGATAGAGTTGACTATTGTTTGGGAAAGACAGGATACAGTTTTAAGTGACTTAGATAGTCTGAGTGATCTAAGTCTGTCCAAGGTTGCTACTTTTCAATCTCTATCCCATTTAGCAACAAAGTCCCTTTGAGTCTATTCATCAAACTTATCAAATCTGACTTGAAATGACTGTCTTCCAAACTTGTCATCTTCAAATCCCAAAACTGCCTCAAATACAAAGTCTTTTAACTGCTCCTCATGTCCCCAGATGTAAGCTTTCTTCATCAAATATGTTTTCTGCTATATAAGCCCTTGACTAGTAAAATAGTCTTGAGCAAGTGTTGCAATCAGTGTTGGATGTTGTACAAGGAGATGAGATAATCCTAGTCTAGGGCTTCTGGCAGTGTCAATATTGGTATGGTAAGAGTATAAGCAAGAGTTATATGAGTGAACACTATACTAGATGTTACAAGTCCTCAAGACTGGGGCTTGAGTTGTACTAAAGCTATAGTATTTATATGGTACAAAAGAATGCACAGACCAGGACCCTGATGAGAATATTCTCACAGACCCTGAGGCACCATCAAAAAAAAGAGAAGCATTCATGAGAATAGCCAATGGCTGAAAAGGAGCAATGCTTCTAAAATAAAAGAAGATGAAAATAAAGAATAGGCTAAAGACATGAGGCTAATCCTATGCCCTGGGTCTAGACCAGTCATGTGACCCATCACATGCCTAGATAAGATAATAGATTAGATAACCATGTGGTTAGATAAGATAAAGTCACATGATGAAAAATGAAAAATGCGAACTATAACAGTACCCCTGGAGTATATTGCAGTTATGATAGCATTATAATATCATGTTAAAACTTATACCCTTCTTACTATACTAATATAATCTGGGCTTAAACTCCAGAGGTTTTCAAAAGATCTGGAGGTCTCTGGCAAAGGGTTGGAATGGATTGCATTGGTTAAATAGAACTTGACTTCATCTTATATGAAATATTCTTGCACTTTATGATATTTTGATTTACAAAGGGATTGGTCATGGAAAGGAGGGTATTCTTGACACTTGAAGTGGGGAAATAAGACAAGATAAGGAGAGTCAAGCCTAGTTATGAGAGTAGGGTCTTATAATTCCTTCAAGAATATCACTCAGCCCTGGAGGTTTTCTAGAGTACTTTAGAGAGTCAGAAGGTAAGCTAAATAGCACAGTTGAGTGAGGATAACAACAAAATAAGAGTGCTGATCTCAATATTTATACTGAAATATAAGATGCAGGACTATAGTACTTATATCTTAGGAAGGCAGAACTATCTAGAAGTGTAGCAAAGTGAGACAGGTACAACTCAGAAGTAAAGCAAATGTCACAGTATCTAAGAAATAAATGGAGATGTTAGAAAAGACAATGTTCAATCATGTCAGACTGAAACTAAAAGATGATAGGAAGACATGAAAGAGAAATAGGAACAGGAACAAGAATAAGAACAGTAACAGTAACAGTAACAGTAACTATAAATAGAACAAGGTATAAAGTAATAGCAGAGTGTCCTGGAGAAGATAAAGTGAAAACTAAGGTAGTACATACTGAAAACAGAGACAGAACTAAGGTTGAAATTAGAGTAAAACAGAAGCAGAAAGCTGGAGAAGTCTGTACTACTGGCAAGACAGAAAGTGTACAAGCATAGCTGGGGTGGAATGGAATAATAACAAAGGGCCAGAGTTGCATAAAGGAGAGTCAGAGGGCTAGATTGGCTTACTGGATACAAGAACCAGTTGTAAGCTGGGTTGGAATTAAGTCAAAGATATGGAATATGATATACTGCAGGAAAACCAAAGAAACTACTAAAGTAGGCCAAGACTTAGCTGAAACACTAAATGTAAGTTGAATATGGGAAAGGCAAATTTTAATCTTCACTTGAATTCTGCCAATGATCCATATGAGTTTTTTTTGGTACATAAATTCTGTTGAACTCAGTGCAGATTACTAATATTGAATAGTCTTAATATTCAGGTGATCCTATTTCTAATAAGCTCTGCCACCTAGAACTTTATTTGATCTAGCCTACTAGCAAACCAATAGTCTTGCATGGTCCTCGCCAATGAAAATGGTTCCAACAGTCCTATCAACTAACTAACTTGCTAAATGAAGAAGGGAAGACATAGCAGAACAAGGCAATGCTTGGCACGAGTATCTCACTTGGATAATAGGTAATATTAGATAACCGAGATATTCGTGAGCCCACTCATGACTTGGATGGACATATATAGTCTCAAATTCGTCATCAGTACAGAAGGGTAGAATAGCCAGGATATACCCTAGGTGAGATATGAAATTTGCCAACTAGTCGAACGAAAATTATGTAAGCAACTCAAGAAACACACTGTTGAGCTAGGTACTGTCAGCAAAATACGAAACGCGCAAACCCTACTCGGCTACTCACTTGTGGCCGAAATGACCTCGGTCTCCAAGACCTTCATTTCAAATGCACGTTTGAACGATGGAAAAAGCTTGCTGGGCACTGCAAAAACAATCTCCTCGAAGACCCCCTTAAATGCGGCGGGCTTCGTACCCTCTTTACCTGCATCTGTATTTTCGTCAGTTCCGCAGACTAGCAACTCTGCCCAGAGTTCGGCCACCATCTCAATGCTATTTTGGCTGGAACCACATCCGAATGCACCAAGCACGAGTGCGCGGTCACCACGGATCTCAAAGATACGCAGCACACGCGCCATACGATCTCGCATCGTGTTTCGTATGCCTTCGTCGAAGACGTGTGCATCTGCAGAGGTGATGATGTAATTTTGACGGATAGCAGCAGCATTCACAGCCACGCTTGAAAGGATATTGATAAGATAGGGTGCAATGGTTGAGCCTGAACGCGACAATGCTCGATCGTCGTCGTCATCATCATCATCATCATCATCTCTACGAAACGCAACAACACCAGGACTATACACAATGGAATGATCGTGTAGACCGGCACCGTCGGCATTTGAAAACTTCCTGTGGGTCCGGTAAAATTCCTCTGCCTGCGCCGATTGCAAGCTAGCTATGAGCGATGTCGAGCGTGCAAGGGTTTCTTCTTGCTCGTCACCTCCATGCAAGAACCCACCACCTGGTCGCTTAGCAGATGCAAAGGAGAGGACACCTACAGAGGAAGTGGGAAATGCATTGGGATATTGCCTCGTAAACTGTGGGTTTGAAGTAATCAACTGTCTTGCGGTGGTCAGAGTGGACTTGGATGCAAATCGAATCGTGCTTGACTCAGAGGCTGGCACGCTTGCCCTAGATCCACGCCAGTTGGCAAGATCGGGAGAGCAGTGCGGGTAAAACGCGGTGCCTTGTTGGCTGATGACGATCTGAGGGGCGATGTTATAGAAAGATTGCACCACATTGGGATGCACGTTCCCTTCAGGGATAATTACAGCTGCTGGCACTGCAGACTGGAAAGGTGATGGAGCCACCGATGGTAGGGGATCGATAGGAAGCCTTTGTATGGTATACTTTCCATCACCAAGGACAATCCGTTGGGTGTCACGGGCTATCTCGACCCAATTCAAGCGCTTCTCGCGTTGGGCTGCGAATGCTAGCCGTCTTCGTTGGCGCCTGAAATGGTCTTGCTTCCGCTGCTGCTTCGAGCGCGCGATGGAGATAGATGGCTGCTTTATCGCAGTCAAAGGATGGATGGGAGTGTTGGAGTGTGCCGTACCTCGAGGCACTCTTCTGGTAGACTTTCTTGCCATTGTGGTGACGGGGATGGTCGTTTGGTTGCGCTGGCAGTGTCCATTTAGGCTAGATATTTGTACGTGTTTATGGAAATTACAAAGACATTCCCACGCAGCTTCAGACGATTTATCATATCTGCCCTGCTTACGCTTTTATTTCAGGGGGCGTCCGGTGTGAGCTTCTCCTATGCTACCTTCAACGATGTGAAGGGGGACCAGACGTTCACATACAACAGTAACCACAGCACCATCAACCCGAACAACACCACCACCGTTGACAAACAGTCCATGGTCACCGATTCCTCCATCCGCCACTCGATGAGTAAGACCGCCTCTACCCACTGTCGTAGCGAAAATTAATCAACGTTATCATGCTGCTCCTCTTCCTCCACCAGCTCCTTATGAACCGTTCGAGCCGTGACCATGGTGCGCTGTGCCAGTGGGTTTTCTTTTTGCACTTAGATCCACGTAAATGGTGTTGCGAAACTAGTCGAGGATGCTCTCTGAAACCCTCTGGCTGCAATAGTCGATAGCATCTAGCATCTCATTCGATGCGCTGAACCAATCGGGTTTCTGTCTGTCTCATATTCGTGGGTGGGAAAACATCTGCACTGTGTAATCGCTCAAATATAATTGTAGTTGTGGACCGTTTTGATGGCCAAGCCAGTCTTGAGGCAGCAAGGACGGTGTGTCAGTGCCAGGTTGTTGCTACAACTTGGAGCCTTTCAGACGTTAAAGACTCAGCCGACGGTCCTTTGTTGGACCTACCAACACATGGCGTCTGTATGGACAACGAAACAAAATGTTTCACGCTACAGCTATTTGTTCGGTGAGGCATGTTCAAGCCAACACAGCAGTGATGACCTCCGTACCCCAACCTTAAAGATCTTGCTCTCTAGTCACACTGGTGATCCCTACTCGCTTGGGTGTTCCACCGACTGTGGATTGATTCTACCACTGACAACCGTTATTCTCTGCCCCAGGCTCCGATCGGATTCACGTCCAACATGGCTGCGAGAAATAGTGAGCTCATCTTGATTCACACAGTTGTTGTCGTTCATCTCTTAGATTATCATAGGTTGTGCAGGCACTGTGCTACGTACTATTTTGTTGGGGCTTCGCTGGCTTCCCAACTTTCCTTCGCAGGCTCTGGGGCCTAAACGATATAAATTGAGGTGCATCCAGATTGGTCGCACTTCTTGAAACAGATCACAAGCTCGCGTTTGTTTCGTGGGAGCATATATTCTCCTTCTATGCGAATCGACATGCGGGATTCTGGAGGCACACTACCGAATACGGATAAACTTCATGCGCTTTCGTACTATGGAGTCAAGTGACAGCGACAGCTGAGATGTGAGTGTGGCCAATACCTCACCCTGCAACCCTTTACAATTGCATGTCAGTCCAAATACCTCGCGTAGGAAAATGAGCTACATGAAACTCTACATATGGTTCACACCTGGTCTGCATATTCATCGTTGTTATTGCCGGGCTCCGAGATGGATCGTCGGCTGCCACGCCACGACATCCTGACTGGTGATCACTTAATGCTCCGATAATCTCCATCTGCTGCTGACCGGGTCTGTGTCAGTGAAGTCACGAATGCCGGCGAGTTGAGTGCAGGTACTCGATCCGATAGCTCCTTATTTCAAAAGGAGATTAGGTCATGCAAGTCATTCTTGTCCCTTGTGGTCGTTATGTTAATCGAACCCCGGTGGAATCGTAGGTCCTACGAGGATAAGGCTAGACGTTTTGCAATGAGATGTCATACAGCGGACGTACACTCTCCCTAGTTGTCGTATCATTTGACTGAGGTATGCACTATTTTCCTACTCCCCGTCCCTAGTACACTAACATATCCGTTAGTCTAGTTGACATTGTTCCTTGATTTCATTGTATCTCCGCAGGGCTGTATCAAGGAATCACGACCAGTCCGTGAAGTTGACGCTACCACCTAGCACAGCACCTTAATAGCGGGTCCTTTCATCCTGTCCAGGTTTCTCTTCTAGTAGGCTGTGTATGCCTGGTGGTGTGCCAAGTGCCACATTGGCGTCTCGCGTCTGTTGGACAATGCCTATAGCATCGTGCAACATGCTGGTGTGCATTCTTCGTAAATGCCTATCTCATGGAGCTCTCCACATATTCATTCGGAGAGGCGTTTCCTCCGTATATCACGACTCACGTTTTCCCCTTCTCGACGCCGCCAAGGTAGACGAGTCAGTAACATTTCAAGTACGCTGCGGTATTATGCAGTATTCCGTATTTGTGAGCAGCAACATCAAAGCAGTGCCGTCGTATGCACTTCAGAGCTTATGGCGATTGGGCAGCTACAAGGATTAATGGAGACTTGAGTCCGCTGACCATTCAAGGAATAGTGGCTTAGGTGTCGTTTATTATGCTATTCCTGGTGTTTAGCCCCTGTCGTAGTTTTCAACGGCTCTTGTTTTGATACGCATTTCAACTGATCACTCATACGTGTGTTACTGATCGATGGTCCGTCAAGTTAACCGTACTCTGCCACCGACGAGATGGGCACGCCGACATTCTGTCACTTTATGGTATCTAAAAGTATCAGTGACTTGGATATCACACTGTCTCGGCCAATACCATCGCGCACCGTGTTTGGACATGGACATGTAGCGTCGTGGGGCACCCATTGGCCACCTGGGGCGTTTTTTGGGTATGTTAATCTAGACCTTTGAAATTTCCTGTTGTTTCCAGCGCTTTGCTTCCCCCCCCCTGACATGCTTGGATAGATTATGAGGTTCGTGGTGTCGGCTTTCGTGTACTGCCGGAACATAAAGAATGCAGAGGAATGTTCTACTCGAACCTCACTATCGCTTGTTTGTTATGCGACAGCGATGTCGCCATCGCGATGTTCGTTAGATTTCTAACAATGTGCGTTCGTTACTTTCTAAAGTCAGGGAAAGTATTCAACGCTACACCTCCTGCGCAGCACCACTTTGCACACGTGAGATGGGCAGAAGATGCATTGAGAGTTGACCAAGGTTCCTCTAATGCGACGCGCGTACACAAATTCAACGACCAGCGGAAACGCAGTTTCAGGTAAGATAGGAAAAAAACTTCTCATCTTCCTATGCACTGAGATTCTACCCAGATTCATAACTGAACCTCCGAGATGGGGTGATCACTGAGGACAAACTATAAACTGCGCTGGTCGTATCACGTTTGCTAGCAGGGTATGGTCGACTGGTGCAATCGAGTACGAAGCATCCCTCCTCCCTACTCGCCATCTCCCATTTATACATCACCAATTCCGCACTGGGCTCTCGCCTTCAGGTACTAGTCGTCCCTGTGGATCGTTGGCCAACTCCCTTCGCTCGTCATAGTTGGTATTCCACCTAAACAGCATACCGCGGTTTGTAGCGGTAGCCCTTGACGAGAGCTTTCGCCAACTCAAACCGCTGATCATCCTACTTCTTCATCTGTCACTGTACGTACTGTACGCGCCCCTGATACTCGGAGAGGGGCACTGGAATCGGCTGCTCCTCGGGCACAGTCCGCCCAATTATGTTCATTGTTTTTCTCAAGAAGTTTGCGATGGCCAATGAATTCAAAAGGCCACCGATGGTACCTCATAATTAGCTCGATACACATTTGCTTTATAGATTGTTGTTTAGGTGCCGACTTGGTCACTGCGCAGAGACTGCCACAGCCCACACTTTGGACAAGTACATGCCCGTTATACCTTCAACGACATACACACCACAGCACATAGACTTGATTGAAACCCCTTCGTATCAAACATGATCGTTTCACCTCATGCTGCTAGTTAGTGTCGGAGTTGGTGTATATCGTCTTAGCGAAACCAAGGCGCTGATTGGTGGTATCAAAGACACTGTAGAAGCGTTGACTGCATAGCAGACATATGAGAAGAAGGGTCCGATAAAAAAACTGGACCGCGTACAGGAAGCCGTATCCATTGCAGAAATCAAAACCAAGACCAGATGGCCAGCCAATGTTGGCAACGACAAGGTATATTTTACTAGGGTCCCCTTTGACGGCGTCGTTCAGCGAACGAGGCCAAATCTGACCATTTGGGGTGAGGTCATAAGAGGTATCTCCAATATTGAACGACAACGTCTGCAGGTTCGCATATTGAGTCGAGTTGATAGTCAGGAGTCCGGTTGTAGAGTCCAAAGTTGCACCTGTCAGGGACTGGTATTGCTGGAATGCATCTGCAGTTCCCAGATGTGGGAAAAGCGTTCGGATAGCTAAGAGACGGCAACTCACTCACCCGTGGCAAGGTAGATGAGAGTAGTGCCAGTGTCAACGATACCAGCAGTCAATGACAGAATGGTTGCGTCACCGTAAGAGACCGATTGGTCAATTCCCCAGTAGGTTGATGCAGGCTGAGTCTTTGTGAGCGGAACATAGTTTACTGGGCCCCTTACCACCGAGTGTTCATAACCGCCAAACGTAAGTTGCCCGTTGTCGTTGGGCTCAGAAACTGGGGAAAAGAAGATGCCTAGTACTTCTTCTGATATCTTTCCTTGTTTGTAAAGATTGTCTGTAACAGTTGGGACATCGGATGTATTGTTGACCGAGTTTTGGGTCAAGTCAATGGGACCGAGACCAAGAATACCATCAAAACCGTTGATACCCCGGGTCGAATTGGCAACCCCAATGGATTGCTGACTAATTACCAAGTCGGGAGTGAGCGTGACGGTATCGAGCCACTCCTCTCCAGAAAATTGCCCAGAACCGTAGGTCATAGACTGTTGGCACGCTCAGAATCTAGCACAAGTGTAAAGGGTAGACATACGACTGTATTGCCGGTGTCGACGCTGGAGTTGGTGGCGACATATGGCTGACTAGCTCCAACCCAGGTGTTGGAACTTCCCGTGTCAACCAAAAGAGTGTCTAGAGAGAATACCTTTAGCCCGGGAATTGATGAACACGGGCAAATGAAAGAAAGAAACGTACGGTATGTGGGAGGAGTGCCGATCCCGACCTCGACCGTGTAGAAGAAGACATTGTTCGCAATATTGACCCTGACCTTGCGTCTGCTGAGGTACGAACGCTGTTTCAAGGACTGGACATGAGCTCGATCCAGCTCAATAAAGTTGCTGACGCCGGCCGCGTTAATCTTGGTGGAGATTGCGAGGGTAGCCTTGCCCGTACCACGGCTTAGAGGGCTCGCATGCACAGCACACAGAGACACCAGCAAGAACGACAAAAGGGACATGTAATGTTGAGGATGGAGGGAAACAGCTTCATGCACCTTTAAAGGGTTTACAGGAAGTACAGTATCCATCAATTCGCGAAGGCATGAAGCATAGGATAAGGTTGGTATGGGGAGTATAGTATCCATCAACTCGGGAGCCAAAAAAAAAATGGAACAAGGCGTGTACATACTATACGATGACACGACAAGAATTGGGCAGATGAGACCTGAATCTGATGGGCTACACCTTGGACCTCAGGCTCGTAATCAATGTCCGCATGATACTGGGATGGGTCGGTCGAAGAAGCTCCTAAATTGCGGCTTCAGAGTTCAAATAGAAGAAGATGTCGTTGCGACGCGAACGGTGCTAGTGCCAAGCCATCAGCTGACTTTGCGGAGCTGCCAGTGCTGGTGCTCATTGTGCGGGCAAAAATGTACCGCTTCAAGTCCGAACGCTTGGACTGTCCAGGAAGTTGCCAAGCAAAACGTGTATATTATCCGATGGCGTTGTCCATATGACCTGGAAGCTTAGCGATACAACTCGAACGTAAAAACATACCTACTCACTATACCTACGAGGTTAACCCCGCGCTCCGCAGTCCCAGCGACCCTCTCTGCAGCCTCACCGCATAGCCGCTAATCTCCTCCGCCTCTAAATTATTGATAAGATACTCTCGGTGCACAACTCGACGAGCATTGCATTGTTCTATCACCGTTCTCAAAATGTGGTTTTCTGTCGACTTCCCGCCGAATGAGCCCGGATTTATGCTTTCTCCACCTAAAGTGGCCTCTATTTCCTCGGGATCTACTGGTGCCACGGAAACGTCGAAAAGACGACTGGGTAGTCCACATCTCAAGGCACGTGCACGTTGTTCTGGGTATATTGGGTGAGAGAACTTGCTGCAAAAGTCTAGGGCGTTCTGGAGTTCCTGTTCAGATAACTGCATGCCCATGTCGGACGCTCCTTGGATGACTGTAAAGAATCTAATCAGTATCCACATGGTTGTGTTTGTATGTCGCTCGTACCTGGGCGGATGTTCGTGAACGCTCGTTCGTACCCATCCTCATCGACATCATTGAGAACATCAAATCGTGTTGCTCGAATCTGCTCATAGGCGCTTAAAACGACTATTTGGAATCTATCATATTTCCATTTATCAGTTCCTGAGGTTTATCGGAGAGTCCTACCAATCCTGTCCTACCTCGTGTAACTCAAAGTAAATCTTCTTGTGTGCCATGTGGCGGCAGCAGATTCTGGACAGTCTCCGCGAACGGATGCACAGATCGAAGCCGCAGCAGACAGGGCAGACGTCATCGCAAGGTGGACCCCGGACGAGAATAGTGGGTCGATGAAGGCTGTGGTTCCTGTAAGGAATTTGTGGTCACCGTCACTGAGGACACTCTACGTACCTCCCGCGTCCCCAACAATACGAAATGAATCTCCTGCATACTGCGGTGCCGAGTAACTAAAATCCACTGCAGATCGAATCAGCGGATCTGTAGGGTTTTGAGAACTGTCGGTTGACAGCTTCGAAACCAAAGTCCCACAGCCAATAAGGCGGACCAAGTTAGGGGCAAGCGGCAACAGAGCTTGATATCGTGCGAGTGTCGATGAACCCGAAGATTCCTTCCATTTTTCATGGTACCGCTTCTGATTTACGACCATTCCAACGGATGTCGTCCTATCATGAAGCGGAATAAACCAAGCCCAACCCGAGTCATCTGTGGCACAGTCAGTGCAGTGTCTCAGAGAGTTTACCGCACTTGCCCGTCAGAGCCTCAAACCATGGAGCGCCTTCGCGCTGCGTTCCTGGACCATACGTTCCAGTCCCCTTCCAGTATCCCCAGAGAGCTATGTTCCTCAGAGATTCATTATAGTGTCGATTTTTCATGTATTTGTCAGACATCAAACCGGCCCGTCCTGTTGCATCGACCAGAAAGTCGAAAGAAATCTCCCCTGAGTGGTTGGTTGGGTAAGATCGCCTCCATTCAGCGACCACCGGGCGTGATTGGTCCGAGAAGCGAAGTGACGTCACCCTCGTCCTTTCGTACACGCACACCCCAGACTCTCTTGCGTGACCAAGAAGCAAATTGTCGAAATCCGCACGCGTCTGACATGTTGTTAGTCAGGAACCAAAGGATCGAAACGGCTGGTCGACTAGAGACCTACCACATTCCAAGAGCTGTTGTTGTGTCCCAGCGCAATAAAGTCTGTGTCTGACGCAGCAGCGGCAAATACATTTGAACGTGAATTGAAATTCAAACGTAGGTCACATACACCCCTCCCGCTTGAACTGATTGAACTTGAGAGCTGCGCCAGGCTATGGAAGCGCCGGGAGATTCATGCGTTAGGATATTACAGACGCTCCGACAGGGACTCCGTACCTTGTGTTTAAAACCATATTCAACCAACTTCTGCTCCGCGCCAATGAACCTGAGATAGTGACGGACAGACGGGATTAGACTCTCGCCTATGTGATACCTGCACCCTGTGAGGATGGGGGAGGACCAACAGAGTGACGAAGCCGACCTTGGGAACTGTACTGCTTCGAGCAATACGACTTGCATTCCTTCCCTTGCTAGAGCACACGCGGCGTAACTCCCTGCTGGGCCACCACCAATAACGAGCACTTGCGTACGCTTCGAGACAAGAGGGTAAGGTACAACACCAGAGATAATGATGGATGGCTTCTTACAGTGGGAATTGTGGATTCCATGGTCCCAATCCTTGGTTCTCTCAAGTCGATCTACGTCCCAGCTTTATATATGATCCAAGGACTGCATCCGTCCTACTGAGTTTTGAATCTACCATAAGGGTTGCATGTCGTTGGGAGAGCATGGAAGTCGAGTTGAGAGCTCGAGTTACTAATCCTGGCGAGGAACGTGCACTTCAATATCGTAATTGGCCACCGCGGGGGAAGACACAAGTGCGAACCGATGAATTTGAGTATCCCGCCATGAATTGCATTCAGTAATAGACACACTAATGTTAATCCCAACTTATGTGCTGGGCGTACTCTCGTATACGAGAGGTGACACTCTCTTCAATCTCGTGGCCAACGCCGGTTGCAACTTTCAGAATGATCTCATTCAGAGCTGTGGATCCAAGAATGTCGACGTGGTCACTTGTATTAGCACCACCGCGGGGCATGTTCAACACAGGGCGGTGAAGAAGCTGTGAAGCAGGAAAAATCCATTTTAGTCGACTTCACGCCTACATCAATCAATCGCCGTACCTCCACGGTCGTAATGTTGATTCTTCCAGGATTCCATCGGGGACGCTTCCATCCCTCAACACACATTGCACCCATGCTCAGAAGACTAACCGTCCCATCGCCTTCGCCGATTTTTACACCGTTGCGTACCTGCATGACCATCGTAAGTACACGGTTGAGTCGCTCTGAAGTTCTCATGCCTTGGGAGTCAGGTTCTCATTCGTGTACTCTGCATCGATCCAACTTGAGCGGAGTCGAGAAGTGTAACTCGATGACGAATGAGAATCACCGGTCTCTACTTCTCGTTCCTTGGACGGCACTGTGTCGACCAGCGACTCGTTCGGCACTTGTTGGGCCTGAGTATACCTACCAATCCAGAGACGTCAGCCCACCTCGTACATGGTCATTTCGACGCGACCTGCCAGTAAGAGCGCTAGGATAACTGTTATTAACACCAAGATGGAAAAGCCTACAACGACGCCATACCTCTGTTTCCTTTCCATGCCCATAAACACAAACGAATTTCATCGATGGGGCATTAGGAAGTCTTACCAGCGCAACCGATAAGCCATGTATCCCTAGTGTAGTTGCCCAAATACCTTATTTCGAGAGGATTGGTCCATTTCCTATGGTCAAAGTCGTTTCCTGCCAGCACCTCCTCGTCACGTTCAATCCCAAAAGAGTAATTTGTTGATAGCATCTTCTACCATCCCAGTGAATTTAAGTCACCAACCAAGAATAATACCGAATGAAACAATGCCCGACCTGAAAGCTGCTTGGCGTACGTCTAAGAATCCAGTCACCCACCATTTCCGCAGTCATATTCTTTATTTGCTCCGCAACACTAGCGCCGTGTGCAGCAACCACTTCCCGGCGGAAGGAGATGAATGCGCCGTGCGAATGGGAAGCCTCGGGTTCGTCATCTGGTGCCCATGTTTCATTTCCCCATATCGTATCTCCCCCCTTAAGGTGATGGCGGTAAGATCTATAATTGTTGAGTTTTATGAAGTTGTACCTTGACCCATAGGCTGGCACTTCCGGCCCAGCTACGGAATAACTGTTGGCGTTCACTCCGCGAGAAGAAGCGCTCAAGCACTGGGTTGGGCATCAGGTCACGGTATCAGGTGTAGTTAGTAGCCTCCTGGCACTGACCATAGGCTCCCGCGGGATTCATTTCTACCGTGTCTCTCATCTCACCGGAAAGGAAAGCGGACATTGCCTTCGTCTGAGTATAATGATGGTGCTACGGTCATTATGGTGACAGGTAAGGTCTCGACAGATGCTCACTGTACCCTGGATCTCGGTCAGACACGACATAGCCAACGAAATGCCACATACCAGATATGCTCCGCCAACGCTGAGGAAGGTTTCAATGTGATTCTGCAGACAAAGTAAGTCTTCTAAAAAAGATGCATGACAAGACAGACCTCCACCCAGTCAGGTCCACCACCGCCATGTGCAGGGGACTCCACCCATTTGAAACTAACATACTGAAATTCAGTCGCTCGGTACTTGAAGTGCCAAAGACCACGAACAAGTACTGTCGTGACGTGGTCAATACTCATGCTGACATGATATGCGCAGCAGGACACTTACAAGTACCACCTAAAGTCAACCTCCAATATGAATGGAATAGCTCAACAGAGAAGCCTTACGTACAGTGGCACCCATTGAGTGAGCGACTATTACCACCCGCTTACGCTGGCGCTTTCTACATCATTGAAACACAACAGTTACCGTGCATCGTCTCGTTGTTGGATGCGACTCACTTGAGGGTTTCGATTACTACCTTCAACTTCGAAAAGTAGCCATCCCGTTCTTCGAGATTCCACATTGACAACCGCCAGTCGTACGCTGCGAGATAGAGATTATTTGTGTCGTAATCCACAACTGCAAGATTTTCAATAATCTTGGCCCTAACACGTTGATAGATGAGGATACAGTTGATCAGAGATGTCGAAAACCGAACCAGATCCAGTATCCTGTCATGAAACTACTTGCAGCGTTAATCCCTTCTGCTGCGCGAACCTTTGCACCGCGAGTGTCAAGACCGGTATCCGGATCGAGCATCATGGCTGCCATCCATCTTTCTCGATTGAACACCACCTGAGAGAGCATGTTGAAACCACCCCATACTTTTTCACGGAAGAAAGCGCGATACTCGGGTGAGGTCGACCAAGACTCCAGGGACTAGATCCATCTGAGCTGGATTTGGCGGATAATTGAAAACTAAATCACGCACAGTAGAGATGATGCCGGGTATCACTACAATAGGGTACTGTGCAGTAAGTCCTCGCGCTTTTGTTGCTTCGCCCACTTGGAATTCGCGTCCGTCATTGTTCAACTTCCAGACCTCTGGAATATGGCTGCGTAGGCGTCGCCACTCCACTTCAACGCGTGAAAAGTCTATTTCAGGTAACCTGAGCGATATGTCGTATTCTTGCATCAAGAGGAGTAGGTGTGCATGCATTTCCTGCATTTCAGAGGGTTGTATGAGAATGAACCCCAAGAATACACCAACTACAAACGGTGAGTTACACACAAGCGATACTCGGAACATGGAACGTACGAAGAATGCCAAGCGGGAAGAGGAAGCGTGCTTTGAAGAAAAGGCGTCGTTTTGGCCTCTAAGACAGTACAGTCACACTGAAGGATCCACCATGATTGATACGCTCAACGCACGCTCTGTAACTGGTGTACCTGGGCGCCATACGGCTTTGCCTGATACTTGGCCTCCTGCTGTGCATCACGTTGGGTTTGTACTTCCCGTGAGTCGGGGACACTGCGGTCGTCCTCGGAGGACGCCGCAGACTTGTTGCCGACTGACCATGTTTTCGGTCTTTTGAAGGGTTGCATCTTGAATTCACTGCTGTATGTCGCGTTACTAGGTGGTCGTACTCTCTGACCAGTAGAAACCTGGCTGCAATGAAATGGCTCACTGGCACGGCAAGTTCAAGTAATTGATGCTCGAGAATTTCACATGCCCGTGCCGAGCCTAAAAACTACGCTCGATTCAATCCATCAGACTTTCTCCCTCAAGTGTTGGCGGCCCTCGAGTTGGCTCACGTATCTTGTAAGCTATGCTGATCGCAGAACCGTGTCCAGGTTTCATTTATCTAGTGTCAACCCGAGCGTGTCTTTGTGCGTACATGACATCGTTTTCCGTTGTCGAGCACCACGCACTGTCAATGAGCTAATGGAAGCCCACCGCGTGGTGGGAACACTCAGAACGGAACGGGACAAGACTCGGTGATTCGAGGAAACGATACCCTACATGAGAATGGTCGCCTCTCTATATATACTGTAGCAAGGGTGTGACGTATGTTGTGCTATGCAGACTCTGGCATCCATAATGACGTCTGGTAGTCCAGGATGACATCATTAGTGAGGAGTGAGTATGCGGTTCTGAGCGAGTGGGTGCGTTACAGCTAAAAGGTAAAAGACTGTAGAGTGTGTTCATTGCGACGTATGCTCGATGCGTGCAGCAACTATTGTGCTTCGACGCCAACCGCACCCAGGCAAACAACGTTCGCTACTGATTTGTCCGGGCCTACAGTTTACATGTCCGTTAGACGGACTGAGAAATGTATCGGCGCGAGTCTAGAAACAAGTGCCTCACAAAACACGAGTTGTGTACCGAATCGTTGGAGGTTGCGTCGCGCAATATTCGGGACCTGGATCTAGAGTGACCACTACGAACTACAACAAACCTCTCAACGTTTTAGAATTGTCAATGGTCTAGAGGTAACACAATCAATTCGCGAGTAGACTCATCCCAAAAGTACTGCATTCCATCACTCGTGGTCGTGTTCCAAGAGAAAGCTTCAAGGTGCTCGGTGAACCACACCGCCTGCTCAGAACTGATAGGGGAGCCCCGACCGTGAATATGCATCTCGGCCAACGCTGTGCATGGCTCGTCAGCTTCACCAGGAAGCAGCGAGTCAATTACGGATTGAATCTCTCGCGACTTGACCAAGGCTAGCAAGCCTTCCGCGCTGGCATTCTCGCAATCAGTGATTTGCAGGCAGCGAAGGCCAGATGGCGTCTCGTCCATGGGGAACCTCCGCAGAAACGAGCCCAAAACTCCGGGGCAATTGATCAGCGAAAGGTTCTCTCCATTCCAAAAACAAACCAGTGCTTCTATGGCTGTGGAACTTGTGCTCATTCCCTCGAGTATGAGACTGGTGGAAGAAACTCTCGACTGAAATGAATTGGGTCCTGTAAAACCGTCCAAGGGACAGTCCATAATGGTGACATCTTCCTTCAAGCGAACTCCGAAGCACTGCGATATAAGGCTTGCAAAAGCTGCTCCATCGGTAACCCTGCGCAAGCTGACGATGGGAACTTCCAGATGGAACCGGCACGAGGGGCGTAGATCGCTGATGAAGGCAATGTCCTCGAGTACTAGCCTTTCAAGCATTCCACAAACTTGAATTGTGGAGATAAACTTGTGCAAGGAAATCCTGCTTTCACAAGAGGTCGCATAACCGCGGATGGTCAGAGAACTGATATTGCAGAACCAGTCATGGCGTCGTTCCCCGTATATCAGCGCATCGTCGAAGAAGGATTCGCTCAGCATGGTATCTTCCAGGGAATGAGCTTCGGATGATATGTCATAATCATGTTGGTTTCTAGTAGGATGTAACTCGAGCAATCGAGGAAGATCGGCCGTGCTCCCGATGTCGGAGCGACTGTTCATCAATGTGAGTAGACTGAGGGGTGGTGCGTCTCCCTGTTCTCTCCAGAATGCGGATAATGAGGAGCTGTGCCTCACGTTGAAGGTGAGAGACCATGTGTGGTGAATATGTGGTTGGAGGAGGTCAAGCACAGCTCGGACGCGTGCGTATTCGCCTCTATCGATTTCCCCCGAAATCCCAGGGTGCCTCGTGACGATGACTTGTAGGGAAAGATCTCCCACCCATTGTAGCATAGTTTGGATGACGGCCGGCGGTGTCGTGTGAGAGTCCACGGTGATGACCTGGCGCGTCCAGTACACGGCAACGCTGCTCAAAATGTGTAACCATCTGATACACACAGAGGCGAGCGAGTACGGGAAGAGAGAGGGGGACAAGGGGTTGTCGTCTAACCACACCGTCGTGTGCTTTGGGTAAGAGGTGCCAACTTTATGCAGGTCGATGCAGGCTTCGAACACAAACTGGAAGATCAACATCAGGATTTCCGTTGGAATGGCCCCGAGGCCCGTAGGAGGCGTTTTGGGCTTCGGTGCGGTGTGAATTGCCACACTCGTCACAGACGTGGGTTTTGATGTGATCATTGGGAAGAAAAGATTGGAGAAAGTAGCGAGCGCACTGCAAGGGTGTAACAGTGCGTGGTCTGCTATATCCTGTTGATACAAAGTCAGGTCAAGCTACTTCACAGAGTGCAGGTAGACTCACCAAGGATTCGGGACTACGAGTGTTTGTACCCATCTGAGAGTCCATTATCCTCTTTCCTGAAGGTGTTCCAGATGGCTTGGTGGATTCAAGCATGCTCCAGGAAAAAAGCCTCCGTGTGAACTCGCGACTATAGTCAGGGGGGGGACTCTGCTGATTTTAGGCTTACCGGCGTGATGATGGCCATATGACGAGTTACTAACTCGAATGGTACTGAACCCGGATCTGCAGAATGCATCCGTGATGTTACACTCCCAAAGATTTGTGCAAATCCAGCGAGGCCTGCGCGAGGATTAGTGGAGGCGCTGATCTGGCGAGGCAATATAGCAAAGTCTTTTCTGCTCGACTTAACCAAACGGAGACTGAAGGTAGCACTTTTGCTCGGCTGCATTATAGATCAGCAACACGAAAAAGTTGCTAAAACACGGCAAACATCATGCCCATGATGTCCGCCGACCGTGTCTTCACTCAAAGACGTGTCTGCAATATTTCCTGGGAACCTTCCACAGACCCTTGAGTGTATCGATGACTCTAATAATTAGGGGTGAACGGCGGCCAACAAAATAAGGGGCCAACGTTTATACCGACATATCTCGGGCATTTCGCACGTTTTGGCTGTTCGCTTGTTTCGGCTACATCACATGTATTTCCATTTCAAGTGAAATGTGCTGAATTTTGTTTTTTCGCCCAAAATCTGCCAAAAATTGTTGTCCCATGATATACTAGGATGGTCATGCGACAGTTCGGTGTCCATATTTGGACATATTGGTGGCCATCTAAGAAATAAACAGCCTAATAAGGCTTGATCCAGGGCATGTATGGGAAATGCCCTGATAATGCACAGGCGCAGATAAGCACCCTATAAAATAGATAAGATCAATAAATGAATGAGATTACCATTGTCATTCAGTACATAGATATAAGAGAAGTATAGTATAGGGGATCAAGTAGAATTTTTTGTCGACTCCTCAACCCCCATCTCACTCTATGCGCATGTCTAAGCACCATCACTCGCACTTCATCCAGTTTATTGTGTGCTGGACATCTTAACAACATTAACAAATATATTTTCAAACAGTTCCAAGTTAGTAAGCTTCCCCACCTTCATCTCTGCTACTCCTTGGTCAGGCTCGATCATTTACTACTAAACCAGCGTGGTCAAACATCTATTGGATAGGTACGATGTGTTCATAACCTGAAATCGTGCAGGCTGTCTCACAGGGAGTATCTCCGGTAGACATGGTAAAGATTCGGAGATCAGTCGACGCATTGCTGGTCGTAGATATGCAAGTGGACTTCATTTCTGGTAGCCTTGCTGTACCAGATGGACCATCGGTTATCGACCCAGTAAAAGAAATCATCATGCTTCCATTCGATGCCCGATATGCTTCTAAAGACTGGCACCCACCTGGCCACATCTCGTTTGCCTCCGCTCACCCGGGCAAGACCACTTTCGAGCTAACGACCATCCACCCACCGGAGGACCTCGTCATAGCCAATGGCCAAGACGTGCATTCGGTTAAACAGCGAAATTTGGAGCAGGTGTTGTGGCCGGATCACTGCGTACAAGGCACCCCCGGCGCAGAGCTCGTCGAACCTTTACGCGAGGGCCAGTTCGACGCGATCATCTTGAAGGGAACGCATCCAGGCGTGGAATGCTACTCTGCGTTTAAAGATCCCTGGGGGTTGATGGTTTCCAATCTTGAAGCGTTGCTTAGGGAAAAGGGTGTGACGGATTTGTACATTATCGGTGTGGCTGGGGATTATTGTGTCAAGGAGTCCGCCATCGATGCGGCCAAGTTCAATGCGTGGAAGACGTGGGTGGTCAGAGAAGGGGTGCGGAGTGTCACGGCGGATGGGAAGGAATGGGACGATCTCAGGACTGCCGGAGTGGGCATCCTCGATACAGTCAGCGATTTGAAGGCGAGGCTGGACATGCACTAATCGACAGTCATTTTGTACTACTACGAAATTTGTATGGATTTGCCATTGTCGTATTGCCTGAGTTTTATCAGGACATGCTTTGGTACGTGTGTGGATACCTTCTGTTCGGACTGAGACTACAAATGGATGACCGAGTAACGGGTTACTGAAGCTTGTTGGTTCAATAGCACAACATCCCGTTACTCAAAGAGCAAAAATTTGATTCCCAATCAAGGGAAAAATAGTTCTCTATCTAATGGTGGTGTTTTTATATTTTTCACAGTGAGTGTCTATGAGCTACATATTTTTTTATGAATACTCCAGTGAGAGGCCGTTACTGGGAAATGAGCCAGGCTGAAGTCGCGTCTCGGAAATTATCATCGAAAGATCATCTTCGTCCCCATTGTCTCCTCGCTGGTTCATCGGCTTGACCAATCTGTCTATAGCGGCTGGCAATTTGAGCAACAGTCCTAGTCGTGGCCGAGTGATCCTTAATTGCATCCACCCAAATCAAACTACATTTATGTACCAACTGCAGAATGCCTTTGAAAACCCATCTGAGGTGCTCCGAACTTGCGTACCAGAGAAACTGTGATGTTCAAGGCCGATTCATGAACAAGGGTTTAGTAAAGTCGCTTAGATGACGCAAAAATAGGCTTGCTGCTTGAAAGATCACTCCATCATACAATTACTACCAGTTCAAACCACACTGTTTTGTCTGAGCACCTACAGGTTATATACTCATATTCTACACCAAGATGGATAAGGAATAGTGAGGATGTGGTGTGTATTTATGGAGGTGACTCGTTACTATGGCTGACTCATTACCTGGTCATCTACTGTATTCCCATCATTCTTAAGCTCTCCTCGCTGTAGTTCCTGATGTCACATAAAAACATGTTGCATTAAGGGGGAATCGAACCCCCGGCGGGTCGATGGCAACGACCCAGGTTACCACTACCCCATTAATGCTCGACAGTTGAAATCGCGGTCATCTCTACAAGGCAGTCGCTGGCATGAGACAGAGCAGCAAGTAAGTTCTCCTACGAAGTACGGTCAAAATCGGTCCCACGACCAATCTCCGCATCCGAAACAAGGAGGCTCCAAGGACATGAAGATCAGGGTTAAAGGTTCTGACACCCCACTGGAACCATTGACGACGCGCGTGGTCAGGACACTCGGCGGTGCTTTCTCTTGTTTAGCGAATTTCGTAGTCACGTGGCCGACGCGTTGACTAGAATTCCCACGGTCAACATCGTCCCTCTTCTTCACCACGATCAACGTACGTGACGGCAACGAACGACAAGACCCACGACAACGACAACGGCGGCTCCTTCGTGTAATAAACTCGGGAGAGGCTTGTCATGGGCACTCAGCGATCATCAACAGCCTCCCCGTTGAGGGATAGGCTACTTTCAAACTCTCCCGATCCAGTTCAATCATCGATTCTTCGCGACTCGGCCAAAGGGTGGGGCAAATCGTCGTCGCCGAGCTCAGGCTCGGGGACAACCCCACTCAGGATTGCAAAACGCGAAGGGAAACCCCCCATTCCTCTAGTTGCTCGACGATCTTCATCCAGTTACAAGCACCTCAGAAACAGCAATCTCGTGACGAAATCACCATTCAAAGCCCAACTTCCCACTTCCTCTGCGCCCGCTGTCTCTACGTCTATTGATCTCCCTTCCGTTCAGGGCACCCGCCGAGTTAGCGGCGAGAAGCGGCCTCGCCCCGATTCCATGCATGAACAAGCTGAGAACGAGAGACCCTTGGCATTCAAGCGCGAAAGGCGCCAGTCGAAGGCTTATCAGGGGCTCATCGAGAAGGAGCCCGTCACCAAGAGTCCCTTCAAGCGAGTGGCTAGCGCCGACGAAGAGCGAGCACCGTCCGTGCCTCCCAAAGTGATCTGTACGCCCCCTTCAGCCCCGTCACCTGAGCCACCATCACCTCCCCCTTTGGCCCCGCCTTCTCGTCCAATTACTCCATCGCGCCCCTCGCTTGTTTCAAAACGACTCCACGGGCCCCGAGCCGCAGATCAGCCCTCGTTGGATGGTAAACGACAGAGACGGAAAACAGTGACGTTCGATGAACGTTGCGATGTCTTGGAGTTCGATCGAGACGAAGAAGAGGAGAATCCCTTCTTTTCATCTGATGAGGACGATTACGGTGAACCTGAGCAACTCATCGAATTAGAGGCTCATCGCCCTCAAGCTCCCGACGATGCTACACACGTCCATGGGGCAGAGCAACGCAGCTTTGAAGGCATTCAGCTTGGTGATGCGGACCAAAGTATCACCGGCATTGTCGATAACATGTTGCAATCTACCTCTCTCGCAGGACTAGGCTTGCCTTCGACCCCCATCCGGCCCCCCTCTCTGCCTGCGGACATGGAAACAGAAGACGGGGTCCCGTATGGACGCACTCATCATGCAGAGCGCGCTCGACGCCGAGCCAGTGTATCGTCTCCCGCTATATCTGCTCCAGGCTTTCCTTCCTACGGTCTTGAACACGCCATGCAGGGCTCCCCTTCGATGCCTCTTCAAACAGCAGAGTCCTTGATGAACGTTTTCTCTGACTCGGACATTGGACTTGAACAATCGACAGATGCTGAGCATGCACCTCAAGACCTACAAATAGAAGAAGTTGAGGTAGACGTCAGTATGATGCCACCGTCACCGAGTCCAACGAAGAAGGCTGTGCGAAGTGAGCGTTCCAATCAAGACTTGCTTGTCCCGCGGTTTGAATTGCAACCGCCAAGAAATGAAAGCCCCCCCAAGAGTAGTCATAGCGGTGGGTGTGGGTCTTCCTTCTTCCGGTTTCGGCGCTGATAGCCCACGATGTAGTCTTATCCATTGCGGACTCTTTCTCTCCATCGGATACAAAGGGAGACGTTGGCGAGCTGTCCCTTACTTCATCTGATGACCCTTTGGACCCTGCAAATTTGTCTATCGGCCAGTCGGAGGTATCATTGTCCAACCTAGATCTGGAAGTTGAGCTCCAAAAGGTTCTTAGTCCGTCGCAAACCTACGAGGGTGGTGTCCCCAAATTGTCCGAACTCATCCCAAGCAACGCGTCGTTCTCAACGAGTACTCCTCCCCCTGCCCCGCCTCTTCCTTTTGCCACGTCCGGCTCATCTAACGTTTCCATCACCAATCAGGTGGTTCAGAGGGAAGGCAGTCCACCAATTTTTAATCCATCTCAGCCACGCATGTCCCCTGTTCCTACTACCACTGGCGTCGTCATATCACGCCCAGCCTCTCCGTCAGGGATAACCCTTCAGCGTAGTTCGGATTCGCTCGCATGGTCGAACATACGTCGACGATCAGATTCCCCACTTAATCTTTCCTCCAGAGTCCCCGGTTCACCATCACTTAAGTCCGCGTCTCCATCTATGCGGACAGGATCTCCCTTACGCGAGACCGCAAGTGCACAGGATCTGTCAAGCGATCGTATGCCAAGGACCAGACTCAGTAGAGAAGATGTCCAGTTGAGGCTGATGCGGAAAAGGGGCATGGAGAGCCCATTGGGTTCACCTGACCTTGGTTCCACCACACTTCCTGCAGAGTCATCTGCAGTCGAGAGGTTGGATGAAAAGATTTTCGACGAGCAGAGTACTGTGATTTCAGATATTGCCGAATCGATCGGGAGAAACGAGCACCATCCGGGTATGATGTCTGGCATCATTAATATCAGCGCGGAGTTCGCGACTATCGAGACGGTGGAGAAGCGCATGATCAACTCTGCGGTCACCAATGCCAGGGGACTGGAAGGTGTTGTAAAGTGTGACGAAGACGGTGATACAGATGGTGACGTATCTTCTGCTGCTGAGCCTACCCATACAACAGTGGAGCCGTTTCAATCTACACCTGCCCGCCCCCAGTCAAGCCTCGGTGTGTTTGAGACAAGTTTTGATGTAAGCGGAGGTCTGGGGATTGGATCGCGAGACTCAATGGGGTCCATCCAACTCGGGGAAATGCGGTCTGCCCTGGACAGACTCATGGACGATGTCAAAGGCAGTTTCAGCTCCAGCACGAAGAAACCAAATGCACACCCTCAGGTTCGGGCTGAGTTAATGATGGAGGGCATTAAAGCTGGCCAAATCAGTGTCAACACGAGTAGCAACACTGGAGACGACAGCATGCAGACGGAGACCGACATGGATCTCTCGATGGGCGATTTTCGTAATGGGTCCTTCGTACAGCCCACTGGAACGGGATCGTTACCGATGCAGCGCGCTGCTACGGCCTCGGCTGTCTATTCAGGAGCTTCGTTGAGGAACTCGGAAGACAAGGCGCCTGCACCTTCCACAGATGCTATTAGAACAAGGGAGCAGTTGATTTTGGAGAAACGAAGGCAGGCACGAAGGAGGGATGAGGAGGAATCATTGGGCTACTATACACCTCCCCGTCCAACGTCAATGCCACCGAGTACTGGTCGCCCGAACCGAAGACGGAGTCGCAGTACTGGCGACGCTGGCGCATTGACAAAAGGCAATTTGCTGCTTGACATTGGACTTTCTGACACCGAGGAGTTTTTGGCTGATAGCATATCGAAGGAATTGCGAAGGCTCGATCCCGAGCATAAGCAGGGCGTAAGTTATTTTCGATTAATACAAGGGGGATGACCTTGCTCAATGAACTCGGATGATAGAAATACCGCATCCGCGAACATGAAGCTATTTTCGCCTCGGCAGACGCTGAGCAGGTCTCACACATGTCGTTCGCCGGCGATGTAAATAGTGGTAAGGCTTGGAAGGCCGTTAGACGACCTTCTGATACGGTGCGTTCGATGTTTGTATTGTCTACTGAATACTCTAACAGAAAATAGAACGAGTATGCTAAACAAATTAGGGAATACCGGTCTCAAGAAAAACCAGGAAAGGCGCACGGTAAGGTCTTTGTTAGAGGCAGGTATCCGATCTTTCTTCCATGCTCGCTTCTAACTCCGTTCTCTTCAGTTCTTGGCGTGAAAAACCTCAGGATTCCCGTCCCGCAGCAGGCAACAGCATTGACATGCACATTAAATAATGGTATACATTTTGTTACGACACCGGAAACGCGGTTGTCTCCCGATGCGCGCATTGACCAAGAGTTCGAGCTGTACGTTAATCTCTACACTCCTTCCATACCAATAGTTGAGCATCACCCCTCAGGATTGAGCACAATAAGCTCGAGTTCACGCTCATGCTGAAGATTCGACGCGATCCTCATATTGTCGCACAGTTCAAAACTCTCGCACCGCCTCCTGCACCGGTTCCTCAACCGGTAGTTCTAGCACCGAAACCCAAGGGTGGCATGTTCAGCTTCCTTTCATCATCCCCGAAAAAACCACCCACACGAGACACTCCTCCTCCCGCACTCCCGCATAAACTTCCAGACAATCTCGCTCGTTATTTGAAGCAAGACGGTACACTTGCAAGAGCTTTTGTCTCTTTTAAAGACATCGCAGCGCGATGTGACACCCGTCTGCTAGAGATCAAATACCCGTTGATCGGTCAACGTTCCGAGGCTTCGGGAGGGACCACGACGATGGAACTCGGCGAGATTGTTCTTCAGATGTTTAGGTTGCCGTCCCTTCCCAGTGTTTTGTCCAGTCAACTCCCCTTGAGCTTGGACGAGTGCCTTCGTGGTCTTAGGCACGTCGCCTGGCATAAAGTCACGTATTTTGAGGGTACGTTGACGCAGAACGGCGGTGATTGTACGGTGAGTGTCGCCGCTGTCCCTCAGTACTTGAATTGAATTTCAAGTCACGGCTCCGCAGACGTGGCGGCGACGAACGCTTAGAGTGACCGGCGCCAATCTGATCGCATTTAATGACGTGACGAAGAAAGCCACAGCAACGATCAACCTCAAGAAAGCCATTGCAGTGGAGGACACCCAAGATGCACGATCGGCTGCGCTTAGTCCTGATGGCCGCCATAGGAGTGACTATGATTCGTTGATCGCTGTGGAACGTTCATTCAGACTCGTTTTTCCTTCTGAACAAGAAATTTTATTTTTCGCAGATTCAGACGAGGAGAAGGCGAGATGGTAAGTTGTACGTTTTTGGTTCTTGCACCCTAGTGACATGTGTCATTCAGGTTGGAAGTCTTTCGTGCCCTGATTGGTCACATACCACCAAATCCGCTTTGGGCGGAGCTCGTTTGGCAACGTCAGCAGGAGATGGTTGCGCAATCTCACTCAGGTGGTCTGGCGTCATAACTAATAGGCATTAGCGGGGCGACTCTCGAGGACGCTTTTTTATGTCCCTCACTTTTGTTTTCTTGTTATTCCTCGCTTGGTATTCGTTTTCTCCTAAATATGCCAATGCTTTTTGATCCAGGAACTTGTTTTCTATCAACCATCCGTTTCTTTTGATAAACTACGTATGTGGTGAGCCTTCGAAAAACCTCGCACACGCTGACTCCTTGTAAGACTGTACACGTATGTTTATAAATGCCACAAACTTAAAAACTTGTGATTCGGGCAGGCAATTTACTGGAATGTTGGTTGTGCGAGCTAGTACTTCAAGTGCGACGAGATGTGTTACACTTTCCAAGGTACCTGCTCTTAATTTGTCCGATTACTTTCGACGTTCGGATTTTTCGCAATTGATACGTATTCAGCGCAGATTGGGTCGTTTACATGCCTTGAAGCGACCAATGGTTGTCATACATCGTGGGTATGGCACGCCTTGCGTACCGGGCTGTGCCGTTCGTCGCTCGCACCGTTGGGGTAGGACATACGCACGGGGTAACTACCAATCTATGACGAGGGAATAAGCAACCTTCAAGCTAGAACACCATCTACCAGTCGGTTTGACCGAGGACCAGTCGCCAGTCATTCCTAGTCTTCCCACACCGAACATGAAAAGGCATTGGACCAACCCACGAAAGCCAGATTTGAATCGTGGAAACCAGAAGATAAGTGTTCTACTTCTACAGGGCAACACCCAGCAGTGGAGGAAACTCGTGCCGCCATCACCACCCCGTGACCCACTATTCCCACGTACCTATCAGTCAAACTGAAAATCCTAACACACGGACGGAGTCCAACATAACATGCCGACTGTCATAGTACTCAGGGATGTCGCAGGAGGGGAAAGATAAAGGAACCTTGGACACGCGATGCCCTACCCTGCAACTGATCAATTGATGGGCACCCTTGCCAAGGAACACCGCATCAGGACTTCACATGACCACGGCGACTATCTCCCAGTCTGGTTGGGAGGACTAACGCAGAGGGTGTTTTGCGAACAATTTTGAGTTATGGACAACATGCCCGACAGGTGGGAACAGGGTCCTCGGTGATCTTAACTCATTCTCAGCCTCGATGTAATCTTTCCACGGCGAAGGTCGTGCGTGAGTCGAACCAACCAAAACGCTGTTCCACTCATCCTCTTTCAGGTAGGCGATGCATGGGTATTTTTTTCGTCTATGCAAAGGTACGCAGCTTCATAGTGACATTCCGTGCGAAGTAACCTCGAGCAGCCTGAAAGTGAAGCAGTCCGAGTGCGGCATCAACCCGGACTGTACTTATCCGACTGGCATTTTCTTTGGCATCTCAAGATTCATCGTGCGCACTTCCTCGAACTCATAGACTGCCTAGCGTGTGATCTAGAGATTAACCTCCCCCCCCCTACTTGCACTCTGCTACAATGTCGGTCAATAAAGCCAAGTTGGAAGCCCTCTTAAAATTGATCAACTCTGCCACTCGGCAGGCCATCGCAGAGTATGAGAAAGGAGGAGGCGACGTCCCCTTCATCGACTCCACTGAATCTCACCCCTTGGACAATGTTATCGACCAAGTCGCGCTGAAGGGCGCTGTTCGGACCCTCGAAGGTGCATGTGCTCAGCTTTGCACTACCCTTGCTCCCCCATCACACACCGTCGTCAATGTGTGCCTAGCTACTTCTTTCACATTTTATCACCCTGATGTTGGTATCTGTCACCCCTAGCTCGTGCAAATTTACGATTACGCTTGTGTCCGCGTTGCTCTCCGAGAGAATATCACCGATATCCTCGTGAATTACCCCAAGGGCATCCACGTTAACGAACTCTCCAAGGCTATCAACATCGATGCAAAGAAACTCGCACGTTTATTGCGTGTTCTGGCTACTAGAGGCTGTTACACCGAAGGTTGATCACGTCGCTTGGTGGTTGAAGGATCTGATTCATCTTTCTTTTAGTGGAGACCGACACGTTTGCAAACAACCGCCTCTCTCTGATTCTCCATAGTAATAACTCAGTTCGTCACATGATCGACCTTCACGTCGAGGCATGTACAAAGGGTGCCGCTGTGTTGTATGAATCCTTGAAAGACCCAAAGACCGCATACTCTGATCACCCTGACCATGCCCCTGTCATGTATGCCAACAACAAGGACGATATTACGGGCACTTTCTTTGACTGGATGAGACAGGACGTAAGGAAATGCTCAGTCCGTGTGCAGATCTATTCATCTCACATCCCATGCTAGGATGCTCGAAGAGAGGTAAGTTAGCAGGTTCTTTGATGCGCCAGGGACTCAACTCTGTATATAGAGTTACCATATCTCTATGCGGGGGCTCAACGGTATCATGGGTTCCCTGGCAGTACTAACTCGTGTGTACCACCGGTGTGACTTGCAACGTTTACCTAATCTCTGACTTAGAGTTCCCTTTCGAGAAATATTCTACAGTCGTTGATGTCGGCGGAGGTATCGGTGCTTTCTCCCTTCCTCTTGCAAAAACATACAGACACGTCAAAATTACCATCCACGATTTGCCAGAAGCCCTCGTCCAGGCTCGAGGTGTGAGCATCCTGCTTCACACTCACTCAACGCAATATTCTAACCTTCCGCTAGGTTTGGGCAAGAGAGTGCCCCGAGGCAATTCAGGAGAACCGAATAGAGTTCTCAGAGCTTAACTTCTTCACCCAGGTTCCTGTCATGGGTAAGGATATCTACTACGTGTGTCTTTTCCGTTGTTGCAGGGGCGACTTCTATTCATCGTTGATGGGGATTGGTCCTTGGATAGCTCCGTAATATTATTCACGACTGGCCCGATCACGAGTCGATGCTCATTCTTCGCAACCTCCGTCGAGCATTGGAACCTCACAGCCGTATCCTCATCCGTGAGTTGAAGCTGCTTGGTATCAAATATGTCCCTAGCTCACATGCCAAAAGACGACTACGTTCTCCATGAACTCGGTCGCAAGCAGGACCTGGGCGGAGTCGCGTCCCTTGGTGCTGTCGCCGTTAGTACTCCCTAGCTCGGTCCGACTCGACAGCCCAGGTTCTCAGTGATCCTTACAGGCCCCTGAACCACTGCTCCCCAACTATGGTGTTGGCAACATTCGTATGTATGAGCAGGACCTGACGATGTGGATCCTTCACAATGCCAAGGAGCGCACACTGCGGGATTCCCTGGAACTTTCGTAAGTCGTACGGTTTGGTGATAGATTTGCGATGTTCTGACATTACACCTCCATAGAGCTGCAGCTGGTCTCAAGCTCGAAAGAGTCTGGGACCTCGCAGAAGCGAGCGTCCTCGAATTCTCGGCTGTGTGAGACAGGAGGCAGCAACGAGCATTTTGCGGTTCATTAAAGCGATACATTAGCTATATGTTCATCCATTCTTGCTGTCCCGCATGGGCGCCATGTCAGCGATCTGCAGCCAACTCACAGCATGTCTCGTATCTCATTCAATCTAGGTTTAGCAAAATCATCCCATGTATATGGTCAACTATGAATGTGGTATTTAGAAGATCTAGACATCTCCTGATGGGGGTCACCACAGCATCTGAACCAGTTTCCATACTTTCATCACGCCAGTCCCGATGCTGTGATGAAGCCATAATGAGTAGCTTCCGTTGAATGCAACTTTTCACGCACTTTGCATGTTCAACTTGGCTCAGCGGAACCCACCGCGCAATGTCGACAGTAGTATCCTTCCCCGCCTCGGAATCCTCTGACGCCTTTGAACGCCTTTGAGATTTGCCTGCATGCACCACCCTGGCTTTCCCATCCGTCGATGGGCTAGCCTTTTGTCGGAGCTTGGGAGGCTCGTCCCCACCACCCTTCAGTAGCACCCATTGGACACGATACGTTTTCCTGATATGTGAAAAAACGTGGACGACGTCTCCCGCGGATTTGACGTGTATGATCTGCAACGCCTCTTGTGCACTCTCATCGTCACCGTCATCGTTACTCCCAGGTCTGAAGCGATTCTGCTGGATCGAGTCTGAATATAAACACAAAGGCGGATCAACGAACAAATCCTTGAAAAGGTTGCTCGGAATCTCGGCTACTTTGGCTGTGGTCGCAGACGCACCCGAGACGTTGGGTGCAGTTGGGAATTCGTGTAGTCCTGCGAGGAGTCCTAGGGATTCAATTGACGTCAATCAGTTTTCGATATCCTGTGTTACGCAAGTGCGTGCGCGTGAGATCGGATACCAACCTCCTTCTGGGCGACGGACGAGTAAAAAGAATCGCTTGCTGTCATCTGCCGTGCGCCATTCCACCACGTTAACAGAGTCGAGTTCTTCACGTGCCTTTTTCCGCTCAACTTTCATGGGGTAGATAGTAACTAGATTCGTATCTGGGTCATCTGTTGGGAGTGGCTCGCAAACGGTGCACAGTTCTTCTATGTCTACCTCATCATTAACTGGGCTCTATTAAGGACATCATCTGAGGCGATACGAATATATGGATAGAGGAGATCCTCTTACCGAATTAGGCAGTGTCCTTTGATACGCACGGCACCAGAGTTGCAGTGGGCAGTTCCCGCACAGGGGATCTCTGACCTTGCATACCGTACTTCCAAGTTCAATGAGTGCCTGGTTGATGTCACCCGAACGGGA
>JBBPKN010000475.1:0-38595 GCA_038089275.1 Pulveroboletus cf. rosaemariae
AGGGTTTTGGTGCCGATCCATACCTTACTGGTGAAGCTGCGTACGAAACCATTCTTGGTCTGCAATCTGGTGGTGTCCAGGCCACTGCCAAGCACTTTGTCGACAAGTTGAGTCGGCCCAAGGTCTAGTATAGTTATTGATTGCTTACGCTCCATACATGACAGTGAACAGGAACACTTTCGTACTACAGAATCATCCAACGTCGATGACCGGACCCAGCATGAGATCTACGCGCACCCATTTCTGCGTTCTGTCATGGCTGGTGTATCAGCAATCATGTGTAGCTACAGTGAGTGATATCCATCTAGTGTGGTCGCGTTCTAACCTCCTGTCGAGATCTCATCAATGATACCTATGCCTGCAACAACAACAAGACGTTGAATGATATACTCAAGGGGGAGTATGGATTCCAAGGCTGTGAGCACCTGGTTTATAACAGCATGACATTCGTATGCTAAGATTTTGGCAGTCGTTATGTCAGATTGGTCTGCGACGACGAGTACGCTGGCGGCTGTCGAGGGACTTGATGTGTCTAATTTCACCATGTACTCCGGGGTGTTTGCTGATATTAGTTTTATAGATGACAATGCCCGGAGATATCACATTTGACTCGGGCACCTCTTATTTCGGTGGAAACTTGACCGCGGCCGTGTCGAATCACACGATTTCATTGGCCCGTCTTGATGATATGGCAACACGTATTGTTGCAGGATGGTACTACTTGCATCAGGATCAGGGCTATCCAGACACGACGATCAATTCTTGGGTTACCAATGATCCTATCAACCAACGGGTGGATGCTATGAGCGATCACAGTACCGTCGTCAGGGAGGTCGCGTCGAGTGGTATTGTTTTGCTTAAGAATGAGGGTGTGTTACCCTTGAAGAGTCCCGACAGTATCGCCTTGATTGGGAGCGATGCTGGACCACCCAAGTCTGGCCCTAACGAGTTCCCGGACCAAGGTGGTGACCCAACGGGAATCCTTGCCATGGGGTGGGGATCTGGGTATGTATTAATTCTTGAACTTGATCTCCATGAGCCTACTGACTTGATTCCCAGGACAGATAGGTTTACATATCTCATTTCTGTGAGTTGATTGTTCTAAGCTTGATCTCTTTTTTTATTTTTTATTTCCTGGGAATGCTATTCATGTTTTCTCCTGTTAGCCTTATGAAGCCATTCAAAGTCATGCCCGATCTGATCGAACTATTTTTTCGTGGGACTTTGATAACTGGGATCTTGCCGCGGCAGCAAGTGAGGTTGCGGATCAAGAGGTCGCTATCGTTTTCGTTAACTCTGACTCTGGAGAGGTATAACATTACACCTTGCTCACTGGCCTATCACTAAATCTCAGTCAAGGCTTACATTACGATTGATGGAAATGCAGGTGACAGGAATAATCTGACTGCTTGGCACGGGGGAGACCAACTCATCCTCGCTGTTGCTGCCCAAAACAATAACACTATTGTCGTAATAAACAGCGTTGGTCCTCTCATTCTCGAGCCTTGGGTTGATCACCCTAATGTCACTGCTGTCAGTGCTCCTCGACTTATGTTTGTATCCGTTATCTCTGACTTGTTGATGTAGATCCTTTGGGCAAGCCTAGGTGGAAGTGAGGCTGGCAATGCAATCGCAGATGTTTTGTATGGGGGCTGGAATCCATCTGGACGCTTGCCATACACGATCGCTAAGGACGCTGGCGATTACCCCGCTCAAGTCATTTATGAGAGTAACGGGACGGGTATCTTGGAGATCAACTATAGCGAAGGGTACGCTCACCAACTCATCTGCCAGACGACATGTTGTGCTTATTGAGTTCGTCAGGGTTTTCATTGACTATCGTTGGTTTGATGCCGTGAGTGAACAGACGGTGAATAATTGATGACATTTCTTATATGGTTTGGTTTGGTAGCACAACATCGCCCCTCGCTACGAGTTTGGTTTCGGGTTGAGTTACTCGACCTTTGAATACTTCAATCTTGCCATCAATTCCATCGCTTCTGCTGATTCTGCAGAGACACGCCTCATTGACAACTGGGCTGCTGGAGGGGCCACTCCCATCGCTGAGGGCTCGTCCACGGCTCTGTGGTAAGCCTTTTTGGACTGCGGTGGGATGTATTTTACCTGACTGTCTGACTCTCATCGCCGCCAGGCTTCACATGCCTGCTTTCCGGGTGACACTCGATGTGTTGAACACGGGCAACTACTTTGGTAGCGAGGTCAGCCCAGATCCTGTAGTTTCTCAGAGCTGCTCAAGTCTAATGGGCCTTCATCAGATCCCCCAACTCTATGTGCACCATCCTAAATCGGCGAACGAGCCTCCCTCTGTATTGAAAGGGTTCACCAACATTGAACTCAACCCAGGCCAGACGGGTCAAGCTTCGATCACGCTCTCGCGGTACGACCTGTCGATCTGGGATGTCGTCCGTCAGGGATGGGCTAAGCCGAACGGAACGATCACGTTCTCAGTCGGTGCGAGCAGCAGGGACTTTAGATTGACCGGCACCATTCCAGCTTGAGGATTGCCCCCCCCCCTCCCTTACCCATTCACTCTCATTCGACACGACAGAGACGGATTTTTTTAATACCTGTGTATAATTGACCGCGAGTCGCGTTCCTTTCCTTTATTTTCACCTTTTATTAAAAAAATTGTTGCATACCGATACCAGCGTCAGACTTCTGGTTTTCTTTTCTGTATCTTTTTTGATTTTTTTGATGCTTGTTACAAAATCTGGGTGGTCAGGAAAATTGGTGTTGTTTTTTGTGCTGGTGTTAGGGAGGAGCTTCATTTGCGAACATGGCTGAGTTTCAAACTGTTCGTTGAACAGGTTCTGCCGTATCACAGTGCCCTTGGCCCACGAGAGGCCTCAGAAATGTAATGTAACTAATGTACCTTTGCAGATGGGCCAAGGAAGAGAATGCCTAGGCTCCTACCCACCCATTGTTTCAGGAGAGATAAAATTATCTGGTGTATAATAACTGATTGTACTTTCAGCAGTTGTACTAACTCATGGAATAATACATCAACAAGGACACCATCTGTAAAACTGCAAGATACTTGTAGTCACTAAGTATTCTAGGGTAATTAATTGTCCAATGTAGCTATAAGCTTATGTAAGCATTAGAGTGTAGGTAATACTCTCATCTTCTCTCAAATTGAATGACTGTGTCATAAAGCCTGATTTTCAGTACTAGTATCCTTGTTCATTGGATTAGGCAATGGGTGCTACTTACAGTGGCTCAAAAAACTGTCCCAATGTCTGCATGTTTTGCACTAAATACAATAGCTATTAATAACTACTAATTATCATGCTAGGCTATAAGTATATGAAATGCAGTACTTGCTCTTGGCATTCTATTGGTCCAATAATCAATGCATTTGGTTATTGTTATAATTTTCTTTTATTTTCACTGTATTCTTAATACTTTGCTGACTCTTTACTTTGTTATATCACATAATTGTTTTACATTTTCACTTTGTCACATCTTCACCTCTTCACATTTTCACCATTTCATATTTCACCTCTTCACATATCACAGATCTAGATTGTTCTAGACTCTGACATCATTTCCTTATGTTAGCCTTATGTATTTCTAGGTTTCCACTCCTTTATTGCTATTGGTTGACTTACTATACAATACTTTAGAGCTAGTCTATTTTACATGGTTTGTGTGCACATTTGTAGCATATATAAAGGAAAGGTACTAGACTGGTTGGTTCCCAGTCTTGCACACTTGAGCTCTCTGCTTTAATGAGTTCAATATTCTCTATTATTCTTGCCTAGTTCTGTTGGCTCTAGTTCAAATCTTTCATTCAGTAGTAGCAGAAGTTAGAGTACCCCCAGGCCTTAGAAGATCCTTTAAGTTCAGCACACAAGATCTGTGCTTTAGTTATGTTTTGGTAACATGGCAGCCATATTAAAATGACAACTTATTGGGACAGTTTTTTGACTTTGAATTTCCATTACATATATTGGACCTGTAGTGCTGTAAGATCATTATATATCTTAGGTAAGTAATATATTATGTCACTCTTATGTCACTAATTAGCCTGCAGCATATATAAACCCTACTATTACAAATAAATTCCCTTATCTCCATTATAAAATATCTTTCTGCTGCTTAAAGAGATAATATTATCTCTCTTGCCTCTCTTAATCTTTCCTGTAGGAAAATTGCATCTTAAACTGGTCTAGGGAAGTCTACTGTGGCTAGGGTTCTTTAGAAAATCCAACCAGAGAAGAAAAATCATTATAGTAATTGTTCTTCAAAACTTTTTTCTATTAACAAGTGTGTTATTATTCAACAAATTCTTACTGGAAAGGCCAGTAATGCAGTTCAGGCCACTAATTTCATCAATTCTATTGTCAGCACTCCTGTCTGCCCACAAACAGTCAGGAATACCCTCAAGAAAGCTTCTCTAAAAGCTGTAATAAAGAAAAAAAAACTCCTTTTCTCTGCTATTCATAGAAAAAGCAGGTTGGTCTTTGCTCTGAAGTACCAGCATTGGACTGTGGAGGACTGGAAAAGGGTGATTTGGTCAGATGAGATTAAAATCAATAGAATTGGATCAGATGAACAAGAATATGTGTGGAAAAAAAAAAGAGGGGATAAGTTCTAAGGAAATCAAAGGTATAGTCAAGTTTGAAGGAGGATTACTTATGATATGGGACTGCATTGGATGGAATGGTATGGGTGTTTTGAGTGAGGTTAAGGGAAGAATGGATGCTAAATAGTATGTGGCAATTTTAAAGAAAGAATTATTGCAGAGCATAAAGAATTCTGGAATTCCTTCAGATAAAATTATCTTTCAGCAAGATAATAATCTCAAGCATATCTTTAGAAAAGCTTAAATCTGGTTAAGAAGCAAGATATCAAGCTTTTGGATTAACCTGCTCAATCTTCAGATCTTAATCCTATTGAATACACTTGGGGTTATTTGAAAAAATGCCTTTTAGATTATAAAAGGATATCTATAGGAGTTCATCAATTATGGGATAGGGTGGTAATAGTGTTACAAAGTAACAATCAGAACTATCAAAGGTACCTTAAATTTTTGTATATTACACTACAATGATCACATAATCATGGGAATAGCAACTCTTTTTTGGTAACCCTAGTCTGTGATTTTCTTTTTATTTAGAATTTCCCTTGCAGTGGTTATGTGACTGGTCACATGATCTGAATCTTTCCTGAATCTTTTTAAAAAATGCCCAGTGATCTTATCTCCATAGATCTTAAGAATCTTATCTAGATCTAAATCTGGATTTTAAATGCATCTGTGAAAGATCTACAAATCATATCTTATTTGTGGCAGAAATCCCCATTCTCACAGTTGTCTCACCTTTGACCCTACACTTCCATTCTATTCATATCTGATTATTCTTATAGCTTTCTATAGATAGATAGTTATCCCTTAATCATATTCTATGGTCAGTTTCCATTTATAATAAAAGATTCCATACTAGTGTACATAAATTACCTGGTCTGTGCACCAGCCTCTGGAATATATAAGAGTAAGGGTAGCAAGCTGGAATTTACCAGTCTTGCTCACTTGAGCCTTGATCTAGTCTTGCATCTGAGAATTAGCCCTTTTATAAATCATTTAGACAATATCTCTTGTGCTTTCACAAGTGATTCAACAGTCCTCTAGTGGCTGGCATCTCTTATCTTGCATTTTTTGCCTAGTTCCTGGCCACTAGCACAAAAGCCAGTTAGTAGTAGAAGCAGCACTTATCAAGGGTTCCTAGATTAGGATTAGAAGCAGTTCAACATCTAGCCTGGTGTTTTAGGTAGAGTGGGAAAGGATTTCCATAAAGGAATGTCAAAAATAGATAGAAAGCATGCCTAGAAGGATTCAAGCAGTTATCAAGGCCAAGGGAGATTATACCAGGTACTAAATACCATATTCTATTTAAAGTCAAAAAACTGTTTCAATGAGTTGTTATTTTGATATGGTTGCCATGTTATTAAAACATAATCAAATGCATTGATCATTGGACCAATAGAAAGCCAAGAGCAAGTGCTGCATTTCATATACTCATAGCCTAGTATAATAATTAGTAGTTATTGATAGCCATTGCATTTAGTGCAAAATATGCAAATATTGGAACGGTTTTTTGAGCCACTGTATCATGGTGGTGTAACAAATTGATAGCATGCATTATCCTGCAGTATCTGTCAGTCAGATCTATCAATAACATACCTGTTCTTTAGCTTCATTGACCATCCTGCAATCAAGGTTGTCACCAAGAAACAGATTGAATGCCTTCAATCCTTCATTACTGGTAGAGCCTCTTTCTTAATGTCTAAGCCAGATGTCAATAACTAGTGTTGTACAAGTCAGGCTCTGGCCCAGCTTTGAAATGCTCAAGCTTGAAATAATCAAAGCTAGAGTCACAAGACCTGTTTTAGTAAAGTAAAAAGACTTTTTTCTTTTGCTGCATATAATTCATTATTTCTTGATTATAGTGTTGAAAGGACTTTGTTTTCTTTTTTGTAATTACATTACTACTTAGTTATTTCATGGACTTACAGACCCTATATCACTTTATTCACATTTAATTACTGTTTGCTTCTCTATGATGTTATTTCTTATTGTAAAAATGTGTAATATACAGTGACTTTCAAAATTAATTTAATATTTTGCAATTTTTGAATGCTTGTTTAATAGCTTGCCAACAAAAACAAATAAGGCCAAAGTATAGAAAGACTATGGGAAGAACATGCCAAGGGCAACACAAAAAAAAGAAATTATGTAATTTGGACATTTACCCATGGAAATACAGACAGTTTAATTTAACATGTCATTGAATCAATTTTATAACTATAGTAACTCAAAAAATTTACCCAATGTTCAGCACTTTTTCAATGTCTATAGAATAGCTCCACAACAAAAACAAATAAAGCTAAAGTGTAAGTTGATGAATAATAGTAGTTGATTAGGGCTACATGAAAATATTTGAATTATACAATTCCAATCAAAATTGATTGAGATATGGATAATTTAAAATAGGGACTCATTGAATTAATTATTTTGCTATGCAACAGAAATGCATAAACAGCTTAATGGAAATGCACACAGCATACTAGGCAGTGTTTAATAACCACAGAGTAGTGCATCCAGTGCTATATAACCATATTCAATGCCCCCACAACTCTATAATTCACTATGGATCTTATCTTTTCTGCTTAAAAGGAAAATATCCTTTCTTTGGCTTCTTATGGCTATTTTACTTGATCTATTGCCCAGCAAACTGGTCTTAACAAGTCTACTGTTATCAGAACTTTTCATAATATCCTTTTCAATCACCAAATGCCCTCTTCTGATTATTTCTCTAAGGTTTTCTTTACAGACCAATGTTCTATTTGCTTACAAATCAGAACTGGCAGGGCTGCCAATGCTATCCAGGCTACCAACAATATAAACATCATTATTTCCTATCCATTCACCTCTTAGACTGTCAGGAATGTTCTCAAGAAACATTTATTCAAGGCTGTGGTAAAGAAGAAAAAGCCCTTGCTTAGTGCAATGCATTAGCAGAGAAGGTTGGTCTTTGCTCTGAAGTACAGAAAGTGGACTGTAGAGGATTAGAAGAGGATAGTTTGGTCAGATGAGACTAAAATCAACAGGTTTGGATCAGATAAAAGGCAGTGGATCTGGAAAGAGAAGGAAAAGGGGTTGATTCAGAGAGAGATGCAAGGAACAGTTAAGCATGGAGGTAGAAACATTATGGTATGAGAATATATGAAATGGATTGGAGTAGGGCATCTTGCAGAGATTGAGGGAAGAATGGATGCTAATTAGTATGTGTGTTACAAATGATGAGTTTGAATTCACAAGAGTCATGTGCTTATCATGTGATTGTGAGACTCCTATGCCAGATTGAGCATAACTCTAGGCTATGATTAGTCTTATCAGAGTATTCCTCAACTAAAGGATTAGCACAGGATTAGTCAGCAAAATCTCAAATAATAGTATCTTCTAATTATATCTAGATGACATCTGATCTATGGCAGAGATTCAAATGGAATCTCCTAAGCCTTAAGGCCAAGGTGCTGTATTTATATCTGTTGATCTTGAAGTCTTCCTTTTCATTTCTATGCTTTTCTTTCATTTAAATCCTTAATACACATGGCTTTTTTAGTCATACCCCTTACCCTTGCCCTATGCTCTACTTCCTTTTTAGTATTTATTCCCTGATATGCTTGATGATCTGGGCACCACTCTAGATAGTATAAATAGGCCATTCATATAGCTCTTAGCTTCCCAGCTTTGAGCACTTGTTTATTTAGCCATTTAAACATTTTAATAAGCAATCCAGTGTTTTATCCTTCACTTCTTAGGCCTAGCTACCCTGAGTACTTTCCATCTCTAAGTCCTATACCTTATATAGGATTAGACATTACTCTTATTATTCTCACTCTGTTACAGTGGCAATATGGCACTCCATGCAAATGAGCCTATAACTCTAATCCAATATGGACCTTGGAGTTGTGCCAATATTGATGTTGGTGTTGATATAAAGAATAAAGGTGATAATGATATATGCCTGATCCTAGATGTGGCACAGAACTTGAGAGAAGGGAAAATACACTGGGTAGCTAAGTCAGAGAAGCAGATCCAAACACTGGTTGCTTATTGAGATGACTAAATGTCTAAACAAACAAGTGCTCAAAGCTGGGAAGCTAGGAGCTACATGAACAGCCTATTTATACTATCTAGGATGGCACACAGACCATTAAGCATACCAGAGATAAATACTAGAAAGGAAACTGGGCATAGGGCAAGGGTAAAGGGTATGACTAAGAGGCCATGTGTGTTATAGTTCGCATTTTTCACTTTTCAATCATGTGACTTTATCTTATCTTTCCATGTGGTTATCTAATCTTTTATCTTATCAGGTCACATGACAGGTTACATGACTGGTCTAGATCCAGGGCATAGGATTAGCCTCATGCCTTATACCTGTTCTTAATCTCTGCTATTCTTTTATTTTAGAAGCATTACTTCTTTTCAGCCATTGGCTATTCTTATGATGTCTTCTCTTCTTTGTGATGGTGCCTCAGGGTCTGTGGGAATATTCCCATCAGGGTCTTGGTCCATGCACCCTTCTGTATAGTATAAATACTGTAGCTCTAGCATGTTTCAAGCTCCAGTTTTGAGCACTTGTATTATCTAGTACAGTGTTTACTCATATATAACTCCTTGCTTATATTCTCATTCAACTGACATCAACATTGATAAGCCCTTGTCTAGGGTTAACTTCTTCTTGTATCATATCCAACACCAAAGACTGTAACACTTGCTCAAGACTACCTTACTAGTCAAGGGCTTTCATAAGCAGAAAAACATTTATATGAAGAAGGTCTATTCTTGGGGGCATGAAGAGCAGTTGAAAGACTTTGTGTTTGAAGCAGTATTGAGATTTGAAGACAACAAGCTTGGAAGGCTTTTGTTTCAATCCAGATTTGATAAGTTTGACAAACAGACTCAAAAGGATTTCATTGCTAAAAAAGGCAGAGATTGCAAGGTAGCTGTTTCAGATTGTCTCTATTCACTTAGACCATCTAGGTCTCTCAAAACCATTTCACAAATTCCACAAACCATAACCAAATCTGTCCAACTTCAACCCCTACACCAGCTTGTTGAATGAGCCAGAGTCAATCAAGTTAGGATTAACCCTGTCTATTCCAGATCCTGTTCCCCAACCCCAGTACATGCCAATCCCATACCAGAGGCCCCAGTGCTGCTCCCAGCAATCAACCCATACTATGAGTGGGATCAATATGAGTTTGGATACTGGAGATACAATGAAGCTACTAGTAGAAGAACTCATCAAGATGGGAGGATTGAAGAAGATTTCAGATCCTGGTAGATGGGAAGGTCAAAAGAAGACCTGGAGAAAGTGATTCACTTCTCTCTCAGTTTGGGTAGCTGAACAAAAATGGAAAAACAATTGAGAAATCACAGCAGCTGTTTTATCCAGGTTAGAAGGAAAGGCCAAAGGATTTGCTCAAATTACCTATGAGAAGTATATCAATAGGGAAGGAAAGATGGTGACATTAGCAGATAGAAGCAAAGGGCCATGGGGAGTGGATGCTTGGCCAGATTTCAGGGGCATAGCTGTTAAGCTCCAAAATTATTTTCACATTGATAAGCTAATGCATGAGGCTCTCAAAAAACTAGAGTTACTTAGGCATACCTCATCTATAGGCAAGTATTTGCAAGACTTCAAGGTGCTGAGAAGGGATTCAGGGGTTAGTGACAATCATGCTCTCAAGCTAATGAGAGAGCAGGTCCAGTATCGAGTCTATCAATAGGCTTGCATGCAGTAAATTAAAGAAGACTACATCCTGTTCCAAGAACAATGTAGAACAATTGGTCATTCATTTGAGAGAATGGCCATTAAAAGAGCAGCACCCCAATTCACCCCTCACTACCCTCCTCCTCAATATTCCCCTAACAATTCCTATTAGCCATGGTATTCCCCACCAAGGTCTAATCAGCCAAGGTTTATAACAACTGGAACACAACCAGGAAGAGGTGTGCTGATGGAGATAGATAGACAGGTGCAGCAGCAAGTTCAGACTTGCTACAGGTGTGGAAAACCTGGGCACTTGGCAAGAGATTGCTGAGGAGTTTTTAATCCTACAACTCCTTGTCTGTCAAACAATTTTGGGAAAGGTCCACAATGAACCAATTCCCAAGCACAATAAATGCAAGGGACCTCTTCAGGTCAATATGTACAACCAGTTCATTTCTCAGAGTTTTCCCCACCTGATGAAAATGGATGGCAAACTGTGGAACCAGTATCTCTTGGACCAGTGTATAACATGGCTAATGCAGCAAGGTTCCAAGAGATCCCTGTGACTTCCTGGGGTTCAATGGAAGAGGCTAGAGCCTATTTCCAAGATATATTTGAAACAGAAAGAAAGCACAAGGAGAGTCAGGGAAAAGTTTAAGGGAGTCAGTTGAGCTAGAGGCAAAACTCCCAGTATGCACTCAATCTTCTTTTCTTATGAATTTTTGTCCTTGTACTATGAAATGGAAGTGTTAAAACTTTCATCCCACTAAAAAGAGACTATTAAAACCTATATCAAGATAAGTATACTTTTAACTGGTTCCTTTTAAAATAAAACCCTTGATGCCGAAGGAAGATCAGAACTCTGAAGGGCTCTGAAGGGCTCTGGGGGGAATCTAGGAAGGGTTTCAATTGTCAAATGGGACTTGACTTCACCTTATGTGGTGTACCCTTGCACTTCTCCATTGTTCTGATTTACATAGATGTTGGAGGTGAGTAAGAAGGCTATCTCTATGCTCAACAGGAGGGATAGGCAGGACAAGGAGAGTCAAGCCTAGTCATGGGGGTGAGGCTTTACAACTCCTTCAAGAATATTGCATAGCCTTGAAGGTACTCCAGAGTAACCCAGAGGGTCAGAGTGAGCCCAAGGGCTCAAGCAGAGTGAGGATGATGACAAGAGGGTTTTCTGGTGTTTTTGTTGATATTCATACTAAGGTACAAGATGCAAAACTACAGTACTTATACCTCAGTGAGGCAGAACTATCTAGAAGTGTAATGAAATGAGACAAGTGCAAACTCAGAAGTGAAGCAGATATCTAGATATCTAGGAAACAAATGGAGATGTCAGGGAAGACAATGTCCAATCATGTCAGACTGAAAATGAAGGATGACAGGATGAAATAGGGGAAAGCAAGGAACAGGAACAGAACAGGAATAGTAACAATGATGATAATGGTAACTGACTGGGAATGGTAATGGAGTTATATCAGGATGGTCTGGAGATGATGAAGGGGAACTAGGGTAGTACTTAACTAGAGCAGAGATAGACTGGAAGCAGAATGGGGTGGAGTGGAAGTGAAAGCCCAGGAGAGCATATAACACTGAGGGGCAGAAAGCATACATGCATAGCTGGAGAAGACTGGAATGGTGATGGAGGGCCAGAGTTGCCTGGAGGGGAGTCAGAGAGTTGGAGTGGCTTACTAGATGTGAAGACCAATTGTAAGCCAGATCAGAATGGGGTCAGAATTCAGGTTGGAGGTTTGGGATATGACAGGAAGCAAGTATCTTCCTCTGTGATGGTGTCTTGAATGAGCATGGCCCCAGATATAGGGTGCTTAATTCTGTCTGAAGAAATTAATGGACATTTATTTGCTATAGAAAGTAGAAAGCACAAAGATCTAGCAAAATTATTTAATAGGAAAGAAAGAGATGAACTTGGGGTAAGTGTCAAGATTAATGGAGAAGTTCAGGGACAAAATGGGCTCAAGATGGAATCTTGTGGCCTTACCTTTGCCATTGTGGATTCAGGGGCATTGGTAACATTCATTGATCAAAAATATGTATGGAAACATGGTTTGTATGAAAAGGATTTGCCCAAAGCTTTAACAGTTTACAATAATAATGGAACACAGGGAAATATAGGAAAGATCACACATTATGTAATCATATACATTGCCTTAAAAGGAAAGGATGGTAGGTGGCACAGAGAATGAATTAATGCATATGTATCTTCTTTAGGAACATTGGATCTTTTAATAGGTTATGATTGGTTCAAAAGACATAACCCAGATATTAACTGGGTAAAAAGAACAATTGACTTCCCAAGATGTGAAGGAGACTGTGATAAGCACTTAGTCTCAGGATGAGTAACAGAAGAAGAAAGTTCACAATTAAAAAAGGAATTACTAAGAGAACTTTGGGAATTTTTACTAGTTTTTTCCTAGCATGAATCAGAGGGAATGCCAACAAGAAAACCTTGGGATCATGGAGTAGAATTAAAAGAGAATTTTATTCTAAAGAAAGGTCATATTATTCTATTATCTAACAAAGAAATGAAGGAGGTTCAAGAGTTCATTGACAAAGAAATGAAAAAAGGATATATCAGGTCATCAAAATTACCTCAAATGTCATCTGTATTTTTCATCAGTAAAAAAGATGGTGGAAAAAGAATGGTAATTGACTATAGGTATCTCAATGAGTATATCATAAAAAATAACTATCTGCTTTCTTTTATTTTCACACTAATTGACAGGTTAAATAGAGCAGATATGTTCACCACCCTCAACTTGCAATGGGGGTATAATAACATTTGCATAAAGAAAGGTGACAAATGGAAACTGGCTTTTACCACCCCTATAGGAGCATTTGAACCACTGGTAATGTATTTTGGAATGTGTAACTTACCCAGCATGTTTCAGGCCATGGTAAACAACAATTTTCATGACATGTGGGAACATATTGTTATTTATATTGATGACATTATGATTTTTATCAAAGACAAGACTATTGCATTGTCAAATTCGGATGATATACAATGAGACAAACAAACCCAAACAAGGGCGAAAACAAAGATGATAGTGATGATAAGAGAAGGAGCCACTAGTGAGGCCACTTGCAGTAAAGAATACAAGTGCTCAAGAATGTGGCTTGAGACATGCTAAAGCTACAGTATTTATACAGTACAGAATGGCACATGGACCAAGACCCTGATGGGAATATTCCCACAGACCCTGAGGCACCATCAAATGGAAGAGAAGCACTTGTGAGAATAGTCAATGGCTGAAAGAAAGCAATGCTTCTAAAATGAAAGGGAGACAGAAATAAAAACAAGGCTGAAGACATGAGGCTAACCCTATGCCCTGGGTCTAGACCTGTCATGTGACCTGTCACATGCATAGATAAGATAAAAGATTAGATAACCACATGGAAAGATAAGATAAAGTCACATGATCAGAAAAATAAAAAAGCGAACTATAACAAAGACCAAAGAACAACATCTAGAAATTGTTGCTCAAGTATTAGGTTGTCTTCGTGACAACAACCTTTTTCTTAAACCATCTAAATATCACTTCACACAAGCCCAAGTTGATTATCTAGAAATGGTTGTATCTAAAAAGGGGGTACAAATGCAACTAAACAAGACCAGTGCAGTATAAAGCTGGCTTATTCCAAGAACAGTTAAACAGGTTCAAGCATTCTTGGGTTTAGCAAATTACTATCAAAGATTTGTTCCCAATTTTGCAAATATAGCTTGCCCTCTCAATTCATTAACCAAAAAAGATGTTAAATTTGAATGGACAGCTGCTTGTATGACAGCTTTTGTCTATCTCAAGGAAATCCTAACATTCAACCCCCTCCTCTGTTATCCCAACTCTTCCAAACCTGTTCATATAGAAACAGATGGATTAGATGTTGCCATTGGTGCTGTCTTATCATATCAACAATCCAATGGTTTATGGTAACCTGCTGCATATATTTCGCATTCTTTGAATGCAGCTGAATTGAATTATCCAATTTATGACAAAGAATTGCTAGCTGTTATCTGGGCCTTATGAGATTGGTGCCACTATCTTATCAGATGAGATTCTTTTGAAATCTGGACAGATCATAAGAATTTGGAATATTGGAAATGTCCTCAAGATCTTTCTCCTTGGCAGGCTTATTGGCAAGCAACCTTAGCAGAATTCAATTTCAAGATGGTTTATAAACCAGGTTCTTCAAATGGTAGAGCAGATGCTTTATTACAAAGACAAGATCATTTTGATAATAAACCTGAACCCAACAAGCAAGTTCTTATGCTTCCCCCATCTGTTTTTCAATGAGCTATTAGTTTTTCTTCTTCTTTCTTTTCTCAAGTTCAGTCAGCATCAGTGGACCTTCAACTTTTACCCCACTGGTGTTATAGTTCAGAAAACAAAGTTTATTTAAATCAAAACAATCAAATTTTTATATCAAAAGAATTACATATAGACACTTTAAATCTTTTTTATTCATCTCCAATAGATGGTCATGCAGGACAAAATCACACATGACATGCTATTGCAAGATTTTATTATTGGCCTGGTCTTAAGGAAGATATAGCATCATTTGTTTCTTATTGTTTTTCTTGTACTACATCTAAGGGATCAGAAGCTATTATTCCAGTTAAACTGCTTCCTACAGCTTCAGCTCCCTGGGAAGATATTTCTGTGGACTTTGTTACAGGGTTATCAGTCTCAAAAGGTTTTGATGCTATAATGGTGATAGTGGACTGTTTTTCAAAAGAAGTGGTATTTATTTCATGTTCTTCTTCAATTTCTTCTCTCTATACAGCAGAACTCTTTAGAGATCATGTCTGGTCTAGACATGGTCTTCCTTTTATGATAGTTTCAGATCACAGACCCCAGTTCATTTCAGAATTTTCCAGACAGCTAAATGAGATTCTTCAGATCAAGCAGAAGATCTCTATAGCATATCACCCATGAACAGATGGTCAAATCAAATGAATAAACAGGGAAATGGAAATGTATTTAAGAAACTTTATTGCAAAAAGACAAGAGCAATGGGCAGACTGGATCAAGATGGTGGAATATCATCATAATAATTTCTATTTGTCATCTACCAAGACAACCCCCTTTGAAATTACAAAGACCTATCATCCCAGAATGGGTTTTGAAGCACCACTGCATACAGTTCCTTCTTCTTTATTTTTAAGAGACATGTCAAAGACATTCAAAGAAGTCAAGGAAGCACTAGAACAGACCAAAGAAAGAATGGAGAAACAAAACAAAAGTGTATTGCCAACATATCATAAAGGCCAATTAGTTTTGCTCTTCACAAAGAATCTATTGCTTCCTTATCCATCTAAAAAGCTCATAAAGAAATGAATTGGTCCATTCAAGATTTTTGAAGTCATTTCACATGCAGTTCATCTCAAACTGCTGAAAACTATGAAAATTCATTCTACTATCAATATCTCACAGATTAAAGCATATCTGCCTTCTTTGAATAGTCAAGACATTCTTACACTGGATTCAATTGTGATTACAGAAGATGGTCATGAAGAATATAAAGTAGATTATATTGTGGATTTCCACATTTGCAAAGGGAAACTTGAATACTTAGTTCATTGGACAGGCTATGGCAATAATGACTGTACTTGGCAAACTAAAGATGATTTGGCCAATGCACCTCAACTAATCAAAGAATTCCACAAACTTCATTCTTCTGCATCAAGACATCTTTTTACCATGGATCAAAATTTGTTCCTTTTCCTGTTCTGACCATATGATAATCACACTGAAGTTGCACCATTATGGGTGTCTCATCTGCAATCTGAGACCTAAAAAGGGGATAGTGTTATAGTCCGCATTTTTCACTTTTCAATCACATGACTTTATCTTATCTTTCCATGTGGTTATCTAATCTTTTATCTTATCAGGTCACATGACAGGTTACATGACTGGTCTAGATCCAGGGCATAGGGTTAGCCTCATGCCTTATACCTGTTCTTAATCTCTGCTATTCTTCCATTTTAGAAGCATTACTTCTTTTCAGCCATTGGCTATTCTTATGATGTCTTCTCTTCTTTGTGATGGTGCCTCAGGGTCTGTGGGAATATTCCCATCAGGGTCTTGGTCCATGCACCCTTCTGTATAGTATAAATACTGTAGCTCTAGCATGTTTCAAGCTCCAGTTTTGAGCACTTGTATTATCTAGTACAGTGTTTACTCATATATAACTCCTTGCTTATATTCTCATTCAACTGACATCAACATTGATAAGCCCTTGTCTAGGGTTAACTTCTCCTTGTATTGCATCCAACATCAAAGACTGTAACAATGTGTATCAAGGGTTTAAATGAAAGAGAAGTAATAGAATGGAAAAAAAGACTTTAGAATCAATGAATACTAAGATAGCACCTTAGCCTTGAGATTGAGGAGATTCTATCTGAATCTCTGCCACAGATCAGATTCATCAATCTAGATCTAGATCTAAGATCCAAGATTAGATGTCATCTAGATTAGATCAGAAGATACCATTATCTGAGATCTGCTGACTAATCCTGTGCTAACCCTTTAATCAAGGTATATTCTGATAAAGGCTAACCATAGTCTAGAGTTTGGCTCAATCTGGCATAGAAGTCTCATAGTCATGTGCCTGTTATATAACTCTTGTGCATCTAAACTATTCATTTATAACACACTTTTATTCAAATCTGACTTTAACTCTGGCATAATTCCAAGTCAGTCTGGATTAGGGTTAGACATAGAGTTTACACAAGCTAGTCTATAACAATCTGTTCATTTTAAATGACCACATGCTGCCTAGCCTGGAGAAAAGTGGAATTTCTTAAGAAAAGATGATTTTTTAGCAGAACAATAACTCAAAACATATTTCAAAAGAGACCCAAAAATGGATAGAAGATAATAACATCTCTTTTCTGGACTGGCCTGCATAGTCTCCAAATATTAGTTCTATTGAACATCAATGGGTTCATCTCAAGAAGGAGCTGGCCAAGTATAAAAAAACATCAAAAGAGGTCTGGGAGTTATAGAAGAAAGTAAAGAAAGTATGGAATAATATTTCATTAGAGGTATGTCAGAATTTAATTCAGAGTATACTTAGAAGGTTGGAAGTAGTGATCAAGGCCAAGGAAGGCCATACAAAGTACTAAAATACATAGTTTATGCATTTCTGTTACATAGCAAAATAATTGACCTAATGAGTTCCTGTTTTAAAGTATCTATATCTTAATCAATTTTGATTGGGATTATATAATTCAGGTATTTTCATGTAGCTCTGATTAATTACTATTATTCATCAACTTACACTTTAGCTTTATTTGTTCTTGTTGTGGAGTTATTCTATAAACATTGAAAAAGTGCTGAATATTGGGTCAATTTTTTAAATCCCTATATGTGGACTTTAACAAATGACTTGTGATGGTTGTAAGGACACCAACAAACTTCTTGAAGACTCTTTGGTGGATTTTGACTTCTGATGACCAATTGTAGTGAACTTGAAAAGAAAAACTCATAATGGAAAACTTGCAGGGAAAATTAAGTGGCTTAGACTGCATAATAACAGAGATTCAGAAAACTGCTAGATAACTTCAAAGGAAAAACTCATAATAGCTCAGTTTACCTGTATGGACTTGAGCTGTTCATACTACTCAGTTGTAATGACATAAGCTGGTCTGCAAAAACATAATGGTTCTAAAAACACCACCAAACTTCATAGATAAGCAACTAGGTGGTTTGACAAATATCTTGCATAAAAAGCAACCTATAGATAGGCAATAGAAACATCTACAATCTTCTTCAGCCATACTATTCAAACCAGTGAGGATTTCACAGGATAATTCACAACTCTGTAATAGTTTAATAATATATTAAAATCAATGCTAGTTTTAGAACATTGTAGTTTACCATGGCCATCCAGCCTAATGAGACTTCTTCACAGTGACTAAATAAACCTTGACTGATTAACTGATAGATTGATAACTCAGTGAATAATTAAAGGCTTCCTAAAAACCTTTAATAGCAGCAAGAATCTGAGACTTCTTTGGCAGCTCCAACACTAAACTTGTGTAAGCAGTTTTGATCATGGGGGACTGTCAACTCTGGTAGGGGGTGAAAAACTCATAAATTAGCAATCAAGGAACATAGTTAAGGAAGCACAAAGCTTAAGTTAGCTAGATCTAACTCAAAAGAAAAAAAAACTCAAAATAATAACTAAGAAGCATTGACTAAGGAAGCATAAAGCTCAGATTGTTATAAAGTGACACTCCGGCACCAGTTCTAGTCACATGATCTCATGTGATCATGCACAAGGAACATTTTAAGTAAAACTCTAGTTTGTGATTTATTTTTTTTCTTAAAGTTTACCTTGCAGTGGTTACATGACAGGTCACATGATCAGAATCTTCCCTGGATCTTCCCTGGAAATGCCCAGTGGTCTTATCTCCATGGATCTCAAGGATTTCATCTAAACCTGGATCTGATTCTCAAATATATCTGTGGCAGAGATTTCTATTTTCATGGTTGCCTCAATTCTGACTCTACACTTTCATTCCATTTAATATCTGCTCATTCTTATGGCTTACTATAGATAGTTAGTTATTTCTTCAGTTATACCCTATGTTTCATTTTCCCTTTAGTAAGAGTTCCCATACTAGTGCATGTAGATTATCTGGTCTATGCACCAGCCTCTGGAATATATAAGAGCTAGAGTGGCAGTCTGGGTTTTCCCCAGTCTTGCTTACTTGAAGCCTACTTTGCTTTTACCAAGTGATCTTTTAGAACTTTACTAAGGTTTAAGCAAGATCTATTCTTTTCTGCTCTGATATAGGCTTATCTCTTTTGCACTATTGCCTAGCTCCTGGTCACTAGCACAAAAGCCAGATAGCAGTCTAGAAAGAAGCACTTATCAAGGACCCTAGATTAGGGTTAGAGAGAAAAGCCATGCCAAAAATATTATGTTGTCAATTTCAGTTGATAAACAATGAGACAAGACAACCCAAACAAGGGCAAAGCAAGAGATGATAGTGATATAGGAAAAGGAGTCACTAGTAAGGCCACCTGCAGTAAAAATACAAGTGCTCAAGACTGGGGCTTGAGATATGCTAGAAATATAGTATTTATACAGTATAGAAATGTGCATGGACCAGGACCCTGCTGGGAATATTCCCACAGACCCTGAGGCACCATCAAATGGAAGAGAAGCACTCATGAGAATAGCCAATGGCTGAAGAGAAATAAGGCTTCTAAAATGGAAGAGCAACAGAAATAAAAACAAGGCTGAAGACATAAGGCTAACTCTATGCCCTAGGTCTAGACCTGTCATGTGACCCATCATGTGCCTAGATAAGATAAAAGATTAGATAACCACATGGAAAGATAAGATAAAAGTTATGTGATCAGAAAATGAAAAAAGTGAACTATAACAAAAAAGGTATTTCACAAATCTGCTAGATCTGTTTCAAAAGAAAAAAGCTCATAAATTTGTTTCAGGAAATCTTCTAACTCCTACATAGTTTATCTGGACATGAGTGGGTCCCTCTGACTATATTTTTTTATCAGCTAAGGCAGTTTTTGAACCTGTTTATGTTTTAAAGTGTTATAATTTTTATTCCATTTTCTTTATTTTCTTTATACCCTTGCAACTCTTCACATTGTCACATCACATGACTTCTTTACCTTTTCACCTCTTCACAGTATCACAGGTCTAGATGGATCTGGACTGTGTCATTATTTGCCTCATGTTCATTATATATATTTCTAGGTCCCTGCTCCTTTATTGCCATTGATTGGCTTACTATACATTAGTTTAGGGTCAGTCCATTGTACATGGTCTGTGTGCATTACTGTAGCCTATATAAAGAAGAGGTGCAAGCCTGGCTAAACCCCAGTCTTGCACACTTAAGCTCTTTGCTTTCACAAGTCCAAGCCTTTAGTCTCTTGTCTATTTCTCTTTGCCTAGTTCTGTTGGCTCTAAATCAAAGCCTTTATCCAGTAGTATTCAGAAGAGCACCCTCAGGCTTCAGAAGTTATTAGTAGCTCAGCACAACAGCATTGTGCTTTATAAAGTGTCTTTAAACTCTTTTCTGGCTTGATTTTAGAAACATAAGCTGGTTTTGCAGAAATCTTCTGCTCAACTTGGCAACAACTGAGAAACTGGGGGTAATGGTGGTTGCTGACTAATGAATGTGGGAAGATAACTGCTAAGGCAACAGTTATGGTAACAAATGGCATTACTCAAGTAAGTAGTTGTTGAAACTCATGCTAAGTGCAGATATATTGATAGAACTTCTATTCTTATCTGCTTTATGAACAGAACTCTTATGGCTAGAGAGTGAAGGTCAGGTTCTAGCACCTTGGTGGTATATGAACCTAAGAGAAGATTATAACTTCAGAAACTCCAAAGAGATCTGAAGATTTCCAAAAGGATTTGAAAAGGGTTTCATTGGTTGAACAGGACTCAGCTTCACATTATGTGATGCACCCTTGCACTCCTTGGTGTCTCAATTTATAGAGGGATCAGAGGTAAAGAAGAGAGCAGTTTCAGTGCTCAACAGAAGGAATAGGCAAAACAAGAAGTATTAGGCCTAGTTATAATAAAACTGGGTCCTTTAGGATTCATTTAGGGATAGTATCCAGGATTAGAGGTCCTCTGGAGTAAACTAAAGATTCAGAGGTTGAGCTGGGGGGCTCAGTCAAAGTAAGGATAAAATCAAGAAGAAATGTCTTTTTTGATATTTATACTGAAATACAAGATACAGGGCTACAGTACTTATACCTCAGGAAGGCAGAACTATCCAGGAGTATAGTAAAGTGAGACAGGTGCAGACTCAGAAGCAAAGTAGATGTCTAAGTATCTAAGAAATAAATAAAAATGTTAGAGAAAACAATGTCCAATCATGTCAGATTGAAACTGAATGTTGACAGAAAGAAGCAAGGGGAAACAAGGAATAAAAAGAGTAACTGTAACTGTAACTGTAGCTGGGAGTGGGACTAGGTATAAAGCTATAGTGAAGTAATCTGGAAAAAATAAAGTGAAAACTAAGATAGTACTTAACTGGGAACAGAAATAGAACTAGAAACAGGAATAGGGCAGAGCAGGAGTGGAGGGCTGGGGAAGTATGTACTAATAGAAAGATGGAAAATGTACAAGTGCAGTTGCAGTGAGATAAAGTAAGGATGGAGGGTCAAAATTGCATGAAGGAAAGTTAGAGAATTAGCATAACTTACTAGGTGCAAGTACCAGGTACAAGCTGGGTTGGGATTAGATGTCAGAGGTACAGGATATGACAGTATCCCCCTCTTAGGCCTAAATTTTTGAAGGCTATTGATTCAGAGCATGGAGAATACTGGTACAAAATCTGGGATAGTGTGGGAATAGGCATGTGATCTAGTATTAGCAATGATAATGTGATCAAGCAGAGTGGTGTGGGAGTAATGAGCACATGACTTCATTTAGTGTGGCAATAAGAGGACAATCAGAATTTTTGGCTCATTACAAATAAAAACAGTTGCTTTTCTGGCAACTTTTCTTTTTACTACAACAATATGTCTGTATTTGACAACATCACATTATGGACAGAAGAGCAGCTCAAGGAGCATACTAATGACAACAAGGCATTAAGCAATGCCAAATACACTAAATGCAAGAGGTACATAAGAGCAAGAAAGGAAGAGGAGCAGAGAAAGGTGAAGGAGGCTCAGAGGGCCATGGAGAAGGCTACTTAAATGCAAGCCAAGAAGGCTGAGAGGGCCTGGCAGGTGACAGAGGCAGCTGCCCAGAAAAAGGTAAGTACCATGGTTATTCACCTAAGAGCAGGGTAATTTAAAACCATCAGGTGATGCAGGTCCAGGTCCAGGTAGGGCCTAGCAGTGACAAGGGGAAGTGGCAGGCAGAGGAGGCACCAGTGTGCCAGAGATGTGAGAATCAGGGGCTGGAGTGTAAGGTGGGCATGGAAAAGTTCATGTTATATCTTACATGTCAAGAGGCAAAGACAAGATACAAATGCCTAGAAAAGGAGAAGTTAATATGGAAGCAGCAGTGGAGGGATGTGGAAGAAAAGCAGCCTAAGAAAAAGGCATGCTTAGAGGGGGCAGAGGGGGGCACCAAGCAGGTGGCAGAGGGCTATTACCTGCTAGCAGTGGCCATATAAGAGATGGGTGGCAGAGTAATGCAGAAGATAAGAAAGGGAAACTGGCTGCTAGAGCAGCTGGTTAACATCCTTGATTCCACATGGTTGGTGAGTAAAGAGAAGGCAGAGAGTAAGCCAGGAGATAAGAAAAAGAATGAGGTGGAAGTGGAAGTGGCAGAACTAAGAACAGAGATCTGGGAGGAAGCAGGAAGGGAACAGGAGAAAGATATAATAATAGTTGAGTAATGTTGTAGAAACAACAACTCTAACTAATTAATACTTATGTGATCAGGGATCAGAATATGGAGTATTTGGAGGGTTTGTGAATTGACTAAGTAATACAAGAAGAACTAACTATCAAGAAGTCCCATGATTACTTGACATGCATTCTTTGCATGAGGGCATCTGCTACTGCTGAATAAAGTAAGACTTATTCTAACTCTAACCCTATCTTGAGGTGCTTCTTCTACTAAGTAAGCTTTTGGAGACTAGTGGCTCTAACTAGGCAAGTAAAAGAAAAGGAAGAGCCTAATCAAGACTATGAAGGGACAAGCCCCAGCCAGGCCTTAAGGAAAAATCTTTAAGAAATCACTTGTAAAAACCCAAGGCTCAAGTAATAAAGACTGGAAAGCCAGCCCTTTATGCTTTTACCCTTATATATTGTCTACTAAAGTGTACAGACCATGCTGACTAAGTACATGAGCTACCTAATCTGGAAATACTTCAAACTCTGGGCTAATAGATAAGAACAGAATGAGAAAAAGACATGAAGCAGAAATTAAAAAATGCCAGCAAAGGGCAGGCATGAATATAAGGGAAGAATGGAAGAGAAGGTCACAGCCTTGGAATGAAAGTGCAGAATCAGAGATGCTGTACCCATAAGAACAAAGATCTCTGCCACAGATGAGATCTAATCTTAGAAATGCCACAGATTTATCTAGATAAGATTCAGATTCAGATTAGATCAGATCAGATCCATGGAAATAAGATAAAGGGCAGTTTCCAGGAAGACCCAGGGAAAATCCATATCAGATGACTAACTGTCACATGACCACTGCTGGGAAAAGAGAATAATAAATACTCTTAAAGAATTGAAATCACAGACTAGGGTTAAGTCAAAAAAGGGGTGTCTTGTGTATAATCATGTGATGTCATGTGACTGGTTCTAGTGCAGGAAGTGTCACTTCATAACATTACTTGTGTAAACAAGTTTTCAGAGGAAGGTCAGAATAAGCTTGGAAAAATAAAGTTTTTGCAAATCAGAAGATAATCTATTATAATGAAGTCTTATGATCAGGCAAGTGGTGTCTTGAGCAGTCATGGGGCAATAGAGAGAACAAAAGAACAACCAAGAAGACAATGGAAAAATTAACTAAGTACTCTAGAGAGACAAGATTAGAGACAGATGTTAAAATGGTTGCTCTGAAACAGGGTTAGGGAAATTGAAAAGGAAATAAGGGAGACAGAAGTAAAGAGCCTGGGGGCTTCAGAAAGACTACCTGTTATATCCCATATATGTTATGATTGGCATTGTTGATATTGTCAGCAATGAGCTCTAACCCTAATCAAGGGCTAAACAATGTCAATGAGAGTAAAGCAAAGAGTATATAGAAGCCCTAGTGAGGCCACTTGCAGTGAGATACAAATGCTCAAGACTGGGGCTTGAGATATGCTAAGGCTACAGTATTTATACAGTACAGAAAGGTACATGGACCAAGACCCTGATGGGAATATTCCCACAGACCCTGAGGCACCATCAAAAAGAAAAGAAGCACTTGTGAGAATAGCCAATGGCTGAAAGAGAGCAAGGCTTCTAAAATGGAAGAACAATAGAAATTAATAACAGGTGTAAGGCATGAGGCTAATCCTATGCCCTGGGTCTAGACCTGTCATGTGACCTGATAAGATAAAAGATTAGATAACCATGTGAAAAGATAAGATAAAGTCACATGATTGAAAAATGAAAAATGCGAACTATAACAATATCTCTGACCCAATTTTAACCCAGCTTACAACTGGTCCTTGTATCCAGTAAGCAAATCTAGCCCTCTGACTTCCCTTCATGCAACTCCAGCCCTCCATTATCATTCCATTCCACCCCAGCTATGCTTATACACTTTCTGCCTTGCTAGCAGTACAAGCTTCTCTGACTCTTCACTTCTGTTCCACTTTAATTTCAACCTTAGTCCTGTCTCTATTTTTAATATATACTATCTTAGTTTTCACTTCATCTTCTCTGGGACACTCTGCTATCACTCCATGCCTTATCCTGCTCATAGTTACTGTTACTGATTTTTGTTCTTGTTTCTGTTTCTATTTCTTTTTTGCTTTTCCTATTATCTTTCAGTTTTAGTTTGACATGATTGGACATTGTTATGGTGTTGAACTTTATATGATGCTTTCTAACCCTAATGATGTCCAGCCTTGAGAGAATATGCACAGATTTGGTGTCAGATTTAGATTGAATAAAGAAGTAACAATGGCTTAGAGGAAGGAGAGACCCCTAAGAAGCCAGACTGCCTGAATGCCCATGTATTGGCAGAGATGGTATGAGATAACAGGTAATTAAGGCTAAGGAGCCTTAACCAAGGAACTATCTACTATATATACTGTTTAGAATGGTGCACAGACCATTAGGACTAAGGGCTATATGTTTAAATAAGGAAACAGGGCATAGGGTGTGCTGACTGAGAATATGACCAATGGGCCATGTGAATAAGGTATGTATCAGGAAGAGGCTATGTAGAATAAAAGAAAAGGATTCAGAGTAAGCAGTTATTAAATTATACCCTTTATTATGAGGCCAAGAAGATCTTATCTAGAGATCTGCCACAATTGCATCTGATCCTCATCTGGAATGAGATCAGATTCATTGGAGATTAGATCAGGAGATGCATTTGTCATCTGAGATACTAGATCTAACCATAAACTGTGCTCAAATTCAAGGGAAAGCTCTAAAGAACAACTTAACCATATTCTAGGGTTATTCCTTGTTAGGCATAGGATTCTCATGATCACATGCATTGTCATGTAATGCTTCTGCTAGTGAACTTGTTATTTGTAACAGACATTGTCTTCTCTAATATCTCCATTTATTTCTTAGATACTTAGACATCTGCTTCACTTTTAAGTTGCACCTGTCTCACTTCACTACAATCCTGGATAGTTCTGCCTTCCTGAGGTATAAGTACTGTAGTTCTGCATCTTGTATCTCAGTATGAATATTAACATAAACACTTTTGTCTTATTGTTGTTCTTACTCTAGTTAAGCTATCCAGCTTACCCTTTGACCCTCTAGAATACTCTGGAGGATCTCCAGGACTGAATGATATCCTTAAAGAAATTGTAAGTGTTACAAACTGACACTATTTGGATAGAAGCTACTTTTATCTTTACTCTACACTAGCTTTCTTTTTCTATTTAGATTTGCTTTAGCCCCTTTCTTATGCCCTATGTCTTTATTTAGCTAGTTTATATATGCCTCATGGCATGGTTAGCTAATAGTATAAAAGGGCAAGGGTCAAAACTGGATTCTCCAGTTTAGAGCACTTGTTCCATAATTGCTCTTCTTTTGTATAAGCACTTCTCAAGGCTGCCTTTCTCTTTTGGGGTTTGAGTCCTTAACAGTAAGGCCCTACTCTCATAACCAGGCTTGACTCTCCTCATCTTGCCTTGCTCCCCCATGTTAAGTGTCAAGAACATCCTTTTCTCCATGATCAATTTCTCTGTAAATTGAAAACCTGTGAAATGCAAGGGTATACCACATAAGATGAAGCTGAGTCCCTTCCAACCAACACAACCCATTTCAACCCTTTACCAGAGACCTCTGGACCTTCTGGAAATCTCTGGAGTTTAAGCCTGGATTATGTTGGTATGGCAAGAAGGATATAAGTTTTGACACTATCAGAGAGAAGGTCAGAAATTAGACTAGAGCCAGATAGTCAAATAGAATATTCAAAACAAATGTTGGGAGAGGATCAGATCTGGGGCAGAGAGAAACAGGGTTGAAGAAGGTTTTTTATCTTCAAAGGGAACTGAAACACACTAATTGCCAGCAAGACAGTTTATCATGCAGCTAGATGTCAGAGCTAAATTGGAGTTAGGTTAAGGTCTGATAAAACTGATAGAGGACAGTGGAGGTTATTAGACATATCTCATTTTTCTCATGTCCTTACTCAGAGAACTTCAGTTCTGGCCTGACAAAAAGCTTGCTCCTTATCCCCATGATGGGGTAATGCTAATGCAGGCAAAGGCCTTGAAGCATAGGAGAAGGAGAGTAGCCAAGCACATGGCATTGGTGTGGAGGCCTACTGAGCATTCATTGAAAGAACAGGGGTCTGGGGCTGGAGGATCAGAAGATAGGGTTGAAGAGACAGAGTGGGTGCAATCCAGGGATACTATGATAAGAGAAGATGGGGGATCAGAGCCTGTGGGTGATTGGTTAATTGCTGACACAATTCATGAGGTTAGTGGCCATCTTTGCATGGAAATGCTGGAGCAGAACAAGCTTCTTCATGACCTGGTATTGATTAAGGTAGCAGAGGGTCATCAGGCAGGCTATATTGCAGCAAGGGGGCCAAGGGTCATTGTAACCAATCTTGAGGCTAGGGCAGAGCTGGAGAAGTGTGAAGTGAAGGTCAGGGAGAATCTGAAGAAGTGGATATTATACTAAGGTTTGCTTATTGGTCTTGCCTTTTTTATGACAAGTATGGCTTTTACTTGATTGAAATTGTACTGCATTCCTGTGCTACAACAGGGAGGAAGAGTGGAGTCCAGGGTGGGGAGTAGTGTGATGGTTAACATACACAAAGCCTAGTTACTACTCAGAAGAGGGACAGAGGTAATCAGAGACAATTAACACAAAGCAAGTCTGGTCATTGCACAAATGGAAAGACAGTTAACACAGGCATGCTAATCACTGCTTTTAGAGAGGGTAGAGAAGAGTGGAGGGAGGTTGAAGAAATGAATGATGGGCTAAAAGAGGCTAAGGCAGGGAAATGTAGCACTAGAAGCAATCACTGGTGTGATTACTAAATGCTATCATTAGGTGCCATCCCTCCCTTAAAGTCAATATCCCAGTGTCAACTAGGAGATAGGGAGTAAAAAAGGAACAAGGCAACACAAAGCAGAAAGGAATCAGAGGTAACTGGAAAGACAGAGGAGAGACCAGAAGAAAAGGCCAAGCAAAGGGAAGAGACAGGAAAGGAGAAGTTCCCAAAGGGCTCAGAAAGAGCAGAAATATCCCAAGGAAAAGGAAGATCTAGGGAAGTGAAAGAACAGGTTCCCCAAATGACATATCAGGAAAAGAAAGTAAGATTCATGGGTGGGGATGGAGTTATCAGGAACAAGGCTGGAATAGCAAGGATTCCTAGGGTCAAAATAAGAGAAAATGGGGGATTGGAGAATGTTGGAGAAATAACAAGGATTTCCAGGAAATGTAAGAAGAGCAGAAATGTTCCAAGGAAAGGAATATCCAGGAAGACAAAAGAACAGGTTCCAAACAACATATCAGGAGGGTTAAAGAAAGAAAATCAAGGGCAATAGGGTTGTCAGGAACAAGCCAGAATAGCAAGAAGTCCCAAAGTATATGGCAGAAAAAAATAGAGAGGGTTGGAGAAAGTTCCAAGAAACAAAAAGGATTTTTCAGGACTTGGTTAGAGGGTATGAAGGGCATTCATAAGGGTCAGAAGAATGGGGTTCTAATGAATGGATAAGAAAAAGAGGTGGAGTCATTATGGACAAGAAATTTGGAGCAGGAAATAAAGCAAAGGGAAAACAAATCTCAATCCCAACCAAAAGAAGGCAGTGGAAATTCACAACACCACCATAAAAAAATGATAATTGGTTCTGAAGCATCAGAGTAAGGGTGGAGGCTCCCAGAAAGAGTGGGAAAGCCATGGGTTTGTGAGAAAATGCAGGTAAATATGTCAAAGTGCCAAGAAAGGGAATAAGTGCTTCTGAAATCTTGTAAGGTTAATAAGGAAATATATGAGAATAAGAACAAAGGTGGGTAAAGGTAAAACATATCAAAGGGGTCAAATTCTGCAAGCTTGGGAAGGATCAGAGTCTGATGAAGGTGGTTTTCATTCCATATAAGGCAGTGGGGTTGCAACTGCCAGGGAAAAATGAAAAGAAACTGTGGTTCAAGAGTCAAATTTAGCTAAGACCAGAGTGATATGAAGCTATGGAGGGTATGCAGATTGCTAGCATGTGTTATTCAGTGAACATATGAGGTACTGCTCAATATCCAGGGTTAATGAATCATGGTGGGTAAGTCAGTGGTGTCCCAAAATCAGTAAACACAAATCATCCAGCAGAGGGTGATACTAGGCATTAATTAGAGTGAATTCAACAGTCTTGGTGATGTATGAAAGATCTGAGGGCTTGAGCATAGGAGGCAAAAATAAAGGAAAAGAAAAGGCTTTGAAAAGAAGCAGAATTAGGCAGAGAGAAAACAGAAAGGGTTGAGGGTTGGGTTTTTAAATTCTAAGCAGGACTAGGAATCCAACAGGAGGTTGTAATGATCATGAGTATATGAAGATGCAGTGTCAGAAGTCAGAGAGACAAAGGGACTCATGGTTAGCTGGCCTGTTATGCTTAAGTAACAAGGTTTCAAGGGATTAGAACCAACTGCCAAGGTTACCTAGGAGTGAAGAATAAAATGCAAGTGAGTGGACAGCCTTATAAAATCATTGAGCAACTTGTCAAAGGAGACCAGGGACTGGCCAGGGTGCTTGGAGTGTGAAAGCAATGCCTAAGCAATGAAGAGGTGGCAGAAAAGGGGTCAAAGTAGCTTGGAGTAAGTTTCTGACAAGGATTATGAAAGGTAAGGAGTGGCATTTAAATGGGTTCCATAACCTTGGAAATGCATTCAAGTTGGGTGATGCAACTGGCTTGAGTTATTCCAGAATTCCTGAAATAACAAATAAGGGATGTAGGGATCAGAGAACCCAAGGTTAGGGAAAGTTAAGCCTAAGATGCATATATGATGAGTATCTGGAACAAATAACTAGGGCAGGAAAAGTTGGAGCATTCTGGAAGAGCTTAGAAGGTCAGAAGTGACCAGGATGATGCACAATAAAGAAAGTAGATTAACTTGATAATTAGAGGTGCCTAGAAAAAGATTATAATGGAGTTGTGTGGTTATGATCTAATGGGTAGCATGAGGAGTATGTCAGAATTCTGGGAACATTCAGATGTTCTGGAGCTTCCAAGGGGTCAACCTTGTGCACAAACTGTGTGGGTAAGTCAGAGTCAAGGATTAAGAGATAGTCTAAGCCAATCCTAAAGTAAAGGCTGAGAAAAGTGCAAGTATAAGTATAAATATACTGTTAAAACTCATGCTGAGTGCAGATATACTGATAGAACTTCTACCCTTATCTGCTTTATGAATGGAACCCTTATGACTAGAGAGTGAAGGTCAGATTCTAGCACCTTGGTAATATATGAACCTGAGAAAAGGTCATAACTCCAGAGGTTTCCAGAAGGGTTTGGGAAGGGTTTCATTGGTTGAACAGGACTCAGCTTCACCTTATGTAATATGCCCTTGCACTTTTTAGTGTTTCAATTTACAAAGGGGTTGGAGGTAAAGAAGAGAGTGATCTTAGCACTCAACAAAAGGAATAGGCAAGACAAGAAGTGTTAAGCCTAGTCATAATGAGAGTGGGTCCTTTAGGAGTCCTTTAGGGATAATATCCAGGACCAGAGGTTCAGAGATTGAGCTGGAGGGCTTAGTCAGAGTAAGGATGAGATCAAGAAGGGGTGTCTTTTTTGATATTCATACTAAGGTACAATATATAGGGCTATAGTACTTATACCTTAGGAAGGCAGAACTATCCAGGAGTGTAGTAAAGTGAGATAGATGCAAACTCAAAAGTAAAGCAGATGTCTAAGTATCTAAGAAATGAATAAAGATATCAAAGAAAATAACATTCAATCATATTAGACTGAAACTAAATGTTAACAGGAAAAAGTGAGAGGAAACAAGAAACAGAAATAGAAACAGAAACTGTAGCTGGGAGTGGGACTAGGTACAGAGCTATAGCAGAGTGGTCCAGAGAAGATGAAGTGAAAACTAAGGTAGTATTTAACTGGAAACAGAGATAGAACTAGAAACAGAAATAGGGCAGAGCAGAAGTAAAGGGCCAGAGAAGCATGTACTAATTGTTACAAATGTAATATTCACTAGCAGAAGAGTCACATGACAAGCACATGACCATGAGACATCCTTGCCAAAACAAGACAAACCCTAGGATATGATTGAGTTGTTATATCAGAGTTTCCCCTTGGGTTTAGACACAGCTTATAGGGTTGGATCTAGCATCTCAGATGATAGGTGCATCTCCTGATCTAATCTCCAATGTATCTGAATCTCAATCTAGATAAGGGTCAGATCTGATCATGGCAGATCTCTAGATGGGATCTCCTTAGCCTCATGATACAGGGTATGGTTTAATCTCTGCTTACCCTAGACCCTTGACTTCCATTCCACACTGCCTTTCCATTCTACACACCTTATCTGCAGGGCCCATTGGTTATATTCTCAGTAAGCATGCTCTATGCCCTATTTCCTTATTTAGTATTTCCCTATGCCCTGGAGGTAATCTGTGCACATCTGGACTTAGTATAAATAGCAGAGTAGTTCCTTGGTTTCAGCTCCCTAGCCTTAACCACTTCATTAACTTTGTTATCTTGTATATTGTCTAGTGCCTTGACAATATAGGCATTTCCTCCTAACTTAGTGCTATAACTCCTCAGGCCTTGCTACCCTGAGTTCATCACACCACTCTTTACTCTATTTCAACTGAATCCAACAATAAAACCAATGCACCCTCTCAAGGCAGACTGTTTAGGGTTAGAATGGGTTGTTCAGAGATTGACACTGTAACACTAATGAAAAGATGGAAAGTGTACAAGCACAGTTGCAGTGAGATAGAGTAAGGGTGGAGGGCTGGAATTGCATAAAGGAGAGTCAGAGGATTGACATGGCTTATTAGGTGCAAGGACCAGGTACAGGCTGGATTGAAATTAGGTGTTAGAGGCACAGGATATAACAGTAGTCTAAAGCAAGTGTTATAAGGTCCAACTCTAATCTCAGAGGCAAAGCCTTGAGAAGTGCCCACATATTTATCTGAAACTAACTATAAATCCACCACAACACCAGGGTTAGGGTTAGTAGAGAGGCTTAGCTAAGGCAGAGCATAATACTTATATGGCAGCAGAATAGCAAAATCTTATAATACTGGCACAATAACCATTAAGGTTGTATACAGAAATGAAAATAAGGATTTAACTTAGATAGAGTACTTATGGGCAAATGATAATAGTGGGAAAGGGAAAGGAAGCTCATTAGACTTGAAAAAATGCTTGTATGGGGAGAAGGTGGAACAGAGTTGGCAGAAACTGAGCATTAGATCTTCTATATTTTTTGCAATTTATATATAAGACTTATAGAGAATGAAGTATCAGAAGATATGACCAGGGTAGCTTTTCTGATGTTAACTGGCTCTGTTCATGCTTTTTGATGCAGCTAAAGAACTGGAATAGGAGAAAAAAAGAAAAAGGGAACAGCAGTAAAAGAAAATGGTAACAAGATGGATGGGGTTACATGGATAATGCTGACCAGCATAAGTACATGCTCCATAGATGCTGGCTTAGACAGAAAGCTCATAGGAGTGGTATTAGAAGAGATAGGTATTTATTAGACTTGAAAAACTTGTATGAAGAATAACAGGTCTGGTAGCTATTTATCATATCCTTCTATACTTCTCTCAAATTTCTTCTATAAAAACTTGTATGGATACTTATAGTGCCAGTGGGAAAGGGAAGAAATGTGTTCATTAGCAGGAATAACCAAGTAGTCTTCCTATTTGTAGTTATGCAACTGCAACTCTTTATGCTACCTGGCTCTACACATGCTTCTTAGTTCAGCTAAAGAACCAGGGGCAATGGCAGGTGCTAAGAAAGCAGGGAATGTAATAATACATGGGAATCTCATGTAGGAGAATCCCATATGGCTCATGTTTGACTTTGTGGCAGTGAAAAAAATGGGAATACTTGAAGAGACTCATGCAGGGTAATTGTGTGCTGAAAGGAAAAGGATTACCAGCAATGTCAGAATGCATGGAAGAGAAGAACTAGCAGGAGATGGGACTCAGAACAGTTGTACAAATACTATCAGGTGCTCTAATGGCCAACTGGCCAAACTTATAATACTAAAATCAAAGTATGGTAATCCCTGTTCTAAAAGGGTGTGCCAGAGTACTTGAAAACTGGATATTGGATGCTTAACAAGGTGTAACCCTCATTTCAGCCTTGAGCAACTCAAAAAAATGAAAAACTGGATACTTAGCAGCATAACCCTTATTCTATTGTTGGAAATGACTCAGAAAGCAGTTTATAGACCTGCTAAGGTCTCTCTAAATTCAATGGTTGTGTAAACTCCAACAAATGACTTGTGACAGTTGTAAAGACACCAACAAACTCTTTGAAGATTCTTTATTGGTTTTAAATCTGATAATTAGCTGTGGTAAACTCAATAGAAAAACTCACAGTAATTAGAAAGCTTAGACCAAGAGAACATAGAGAACAAAAAACCCACTAGATAATCTCAAAGAATGAAATACTACTTAGTTGTTATGACATGAGCTGGTCTGAAAAAATGTGATGGTTCTGAGAATACCATTAAACTCCAAAGATGGACAACTGGGTAGTTTAATAAATGTTTGCAATGAAATTCAACCTGTAACTGAATGGAAAAGTAAAGCCTACAGTATTTATCAATAGTTTTCTTCAAATTAATGAGAGTTTTACAGGCTAACCCACAATACCATAATAGTTTAATGATGTATTAAGGTTATAACTAGTTTTAGAATATTCTGATTTACCATGGCCATCTGGCCTGACAATCTTTCTTCAAAAATGCATGTGACTGACTCTTCAATGGCAATAAAGCTCAAAAATATTATTTGGCATCTTATGTTACATTTTCTTGTTTCTCTTCTCTCTTTTCTCTTGCTCTTATCTTAGCTTCTGCTCTTCACATACCTCTGGTGCTTTCTTGTTCATTTTCCACAATAGACTTCTGCTCTTCTCATGGCCTAGCCCAGCCTAGGCCACTCTCTTGTTATACTCTTTTCCCAGGTATTCTATCTCTTAATCAGCTGACTCATAATTGTTCTATCATTTTCCATCTGTTTCTACACAAATACATTACTCATCATTTGTCAGCATGATTACTATAGTTGTTGCCACTTGAACCTTACTCATTGTACTATAAAATAGCATACTTCCTGTCATTCTTCTCTTTACACTACTTTTACCTTGCAATCTTTTGCATACTCCTGTCCTTATATCTAGTACTTGAAATCCATCTGTTATGACCTGGCACTCTCCAGTTTATTGATTAAGTCATCTTAGTGTCCAACTTATGACACAGCCCTGCATCTGTTGTCAGTATCTGAAAGACACAACACTCTGTTTGTTACCTATTTGCTTATCTCAAGACTTATCTTTGGTAAAGTCTCTTCCACTTCTTACCCAGCAAGGTCTACACTAGTTCCTACCTGGATCTAATGTAAGAAAAGAAGTAGCATCTTCTACTTGTGGCTGTCTTTGCTGCAGACTGCTTCTCACCATTCCTCCAAAGCAACCTTCACTGTTTGACTTCATCTGGAGTGAGCCCAAAACTTCAACTGCAGATTCTCTTGAGTTTACTTCAAAACCTGAGAACACCTCTCCTTTGGAATGCCCTTCTATACCAGAAGACATGCTCATGGATATCTTAGTTCCCTCCATAGAAGAAATTCAGGAAATTCATGATCTAGCCCATAAACTCTCCTCTTCTTTGCAGATTTCTCACATTCTAACTCCACCTTCTCCTACTCCTGTTCAATACTAATCCATGCTTACTCTTCCATAACCTTTACCCATCACTCCCACCATGTTAGAATCCTTGGCACTCCTAAGCACTTTAATGGCAACAGATCCAAGGCTGAGAACTGGCTGGACATGGTCCAGTTCTATCTCTTTGTCAACAGTGCAGTCTATGACTCTGATAAGAAGAAGATTACCTTTACCATTTATTTATGACCAAAGGGCCTGCTTAGTCATGGGCTGCCACCTATCAGAAGAAATTTATCTCCAGTACCACTATTATCATGGGAAAGTTTTTCCATTCACCTCCATGTTTCTAAAAGCTTTCCAGCAACAGAACACCATGAATGCTGCCATCTATTGGTTGGCAAACACCCAAATGAAGCAGGAAAAAAAGGGTAACTGGATGCTCTCTCTTGCAGAATATACCACTGAGTTCCAGAACCATATTGTCACTGCTAAAATTTCTGATGACAATGTACTTATTGAATACTATGAAACAGGGCTCACACCCTACCTCAATTATCACATCCATAACCTGGATATGATTCCTTCAACAATTGCCAAGTGGTATTCTAAGGCCACTCATTTCCATGGAACTATGGAGCATGCTTACTCTATAAAGCAACAATAGAAGAATTCTCATGCATTCACCTGGACCTCTTCCACCCCTACTTCCTCCTTCAAGCCCAAGAAGGACCCAAATGCCATGAATGTTGACACTGTCAAAAGCAGTTGACTCACTAATAAAAAACAGCAATATTGCATAAAGAACAACCTATGCTTTTTATGCCAAAAACCTGGTCACTGGATCTTCAAATGCACTGCTTCTTTCTCTACCACCCCCAAGTCAACCCCTCACATCAAGAAGGTTTCTGCTGAAGAACTAACAATGAAAATTGAGGAGGTTAGTGACAAAGAATTAGATGATGGGGTGGCAAGAGTAGTAACTAAGAAAGAAAGGAAGAAGAAGAAGGATAATGGATTGAGTTTTTAAAACAGAGTACCTCCCCTACACAAGGTACTCCCTTCCTCTCTTGTATATCTGTACTTGTATCTTTATCCAAGAAATCCATGTACCTCTCAATACAAGTTTCCCCTGCCTCTCATGCCAAGAAATTCATAGCCTCTTGTGCCCTTATTGACAGCAGGGCACAGATCAACTGCATCAACTGGGATTTCATCAAGAAATACCAGTTCCCCACTGCCAAGCTGCCAGAACCCATCATTATTCAAAATGTGGACCACTCCAAAAACAAAAAGGGCAAAATTACTTGAACTTGGACCTTCTACTCCATATTGACAATTCTGTCCTACCAATCTCCTGCCACATCATGGCATGTGGAAAGGAAAACATTATCCTCAGACTTCTGTGGCTTCAGGCCACAAACCCCACTATTGACTGGATGGCTAACTTGCTTACCATTCCAGACTCTGTCACCCACAATGTGACCATCTATCATATCAACTCCATTCATAAACCAAGATTTGATGGACTTCTTGATGATATCATCATCTCCCACAATGAAATTCTGATCCACTACCTGAACTATGTTACTCTGGAGCAATCTATCAATGAGTTGCTCTATAATTGACATTCAAGCAGGATCCTAGATCACTGCTCTTCCTACCTCCCTGAAATAACTGTTGTCAGACTCACCACCTCCATGGAGCTGGCAATTGACACTGAAAAGACCAAACCAAAGACAACCCTTTCCCCCAAATACTCTCAGTTCTCCTCCATATTCTCCAATACCCTGAAAACCCTCAATTACCTTCTGTCCTCTTGCTTGTACAATCACAAGATCAATCTGAAGGACATGTTTGTCCTAAAAATCAGTAATTTTTACCCCTTATCCCCACCAGAGTGACAGGCCATGAAAGACTTTCTCAAGAAGAACCTTTGTGCCAGAAAGATCTGATCCTCTAACTCCCCTCAAGCTTTGTCCTTCTTCTTTGTCAAGAAAAAGAATGGCAAGCTCCATCCATGCCAAGACTACTGGTATCTGAATGAGCATACCATTTGTGATGCCTACCCTTTGCCCCTTATTTCTGACCTCATAGATATGCTTTGTGACACAAAGCTCTTTACTAAATTTGATGTCAGATGGAGATATAATAACATCTGCATTTAAGATGGACATCAATGAAAAGCTGCCTTTATTACTCATAAGGGGCTTTTTGAACCTACAGTGATGTTCTTTGGTCTGAATAACTTACCCACTGCTTTCCAGTGCTTCATGAATGATTCATTCCAAGATATGATCACTAAAGGATGGCTCATTATCTACATGGATGACCTCCTTATTTCCTCTCCTGATGCTAACACCTACCAGGAGCATACCTCCCATATCCTCTAACAGATGGTGGATCTTGAGCTTTACCTCAAACTGGAGAAATGTACCTTCACTGTGTCTCAAGTAGAATATCTTGGAATGATTGTTCACCCTGGCAAGCTTGCCATGGACCTCATTGAACTCACTGATATCTCACAATGGCCAACCCCTTTGAAAGTCAAGGATGTCCAATCATTCCTGGACTTTGCTAACTTCTACCAGCAGTTTATCCCTAACTACTCCACCATTGCCTGACCCCTCCTTGACCTTACCAAGAAAGCCATAGCCTGGTCTTGGTCTCTTACCATGCAGAAAGCCTTTGACTCTCTCAAGGCTATATTTCTTTTACAACCAGTCCTGCAAATGCCAGACCTTTTCTGCCCTTTTTCTATTGCCACTGACACATCTGCTTATGCCTCAGATGGTATCCTTCTTCAAACTGATGCAAATGGGGACTGGCACCCCTGTTTGTACCTCTTCCAGACATTCTCTGCTACAGAGTGGAATTACAATATCTATGACTGTGAACTTCTTGTGGTTATCTGCACCTTGAAAGCCTGGAGACAATACCTCCTCAGCTTTCTATCCCCCATTCAGGTTTTCACTGACCATAAAAACCTGACATACTTTAAATCCCCATAGAAACTCAATCACTGGCAAGCTCACTGGCTCCTTGACATCACTGACTTTGACCTGCAACTATCACATGTTGCTGGTATCTTCTCTGCTGGGCCTGATGCCCTTTTTTGCCAATTTGACCTCTGCTCTGATATCTCTCATGACAATCAGGCAGTTACTCTCCTTTTCCTAGAACTTTTCATTAATCTTGTCAATGTGAACCTTTCTGCCCATATTAAACAATATCTTCCCAACAACCCACTTTATCTCTCCCTTCTCCAAAAGATGAATGCCACCACTGACAAATGTTTTCTCCACTCCTGTACCTCTGATTGGGCTAAAGTTGATGGCCTCCTTACCTATCACAACTATATCTATGTTCCCCAGTATGCCATGCTCTGCAAATATTTCCTTCAATGCTGCCATGATCACCTCTCTGCTGGTCATCCCAGCTATCTCAAAACCTGTCTGCTCTCTTCCCTATTCACTTCTCTGCTACCTGCCCCTTCTAGCAATTTTCTAGCAATTTAATCACTAATCTCCCCCCATCTTCCACCTTCAATGCCTTAATAATTGTGGTCAACTATGGGCTTACTAAGGGGATAATCCTCTGCCCCACTAAGAAAACTGTTATGGCACAGGGAATTGCTACCCTGTTTTTCTACAAAATCTTCCTTTGCTTTAGACTATAGGATAAAGTTATTTCTAATTGCATCCCCCAATTTACTTCTGCTTTCACTAAGGAGCTTGGTAAACTTCTTGAATATAATCTCTTCCTCTACACTGCTTATTATTCTTAATCTGATGGTAAAACTAAATAAGTTAACCAGGAAATTAAGCTGTGGATCTAACCCTACAGGATGGGCAGATTTTATTACCCATGCTGAGTTTGTTTACAACTGTCATCCTTACTCCATCACCAGCCAATCCCCATTTTATCTCATGATAAGATATGAATCCTGTGCCCTTCTCTCCATTATTGAGGAATCTTCCATGTCTAGTATTGCTGACCATACTAAGGCACTTCTTGCAGCCTGTGACAAAGCCCTCACCACCCACAATCTAGCATGCCAAACCATGGCATCCTGTATCCAATTCATCTTCTACCCATTTGCCAAAGGAGATAAGATATGGTTAGAAGCCTGCAATTTGAAATGGGCTATTGTTTACCCCAAACTATCACTGAAATGGAAAGGATCCTTCACCATCACAGAGGTTTTTTCCCCTATTACTTATTGCCTCCACCTTTTATTCACATGGAAGATTCACCCAGTTTTTCATGCATCACTATTATTGCTCTATTGTGAAAATCATGTTCATGGAAAGAACT